>LOJH01006795.1:0-18827 GCA_001685095.1 Ellobius talpinus | reverse complement strand
ACACACACACACACACACACACACACACACACACACACACACACACACGGTGGCCGGACAGACCTTTAGACCTTATCCAGAGACTAGAGCTGAGCAGCCTTCACAGCTACTATCCCCATGACAATTGTCACACGATGCACACGCTTTGTGAACTGACACTGTACAAATGGATGCACTTTACTAGTTATGTGTCTACCACACCACAGTGCAAACCCATAACCCCTTTCCCTTGCCTCCAGGTACACAGAACACAGATACTGTCCCCAAGCCAGGCTGCCTCCGTGCCAGTCCTCAGCTGCCACCTCTGCCGGGACACCACTCACCTTGACTACAATAACAGTAGCTCCAGTCCACTTTGCCCTGGGCATTCCGATAGAAGCACCAAGGTCTCCCCGCGCCGTCGGGGCTCCTACAGAAGTTGTGTGGCTGCCCTGGCAGCTCAGCCCAGCTAGCCGGGGGCGACCGCTCCAAGAAGGGAGGCACCTCTGTCCAGTGCAGACACGGGACGCCAAGGTCGGTGGTGTTGCTCCACAGCTCTCCTGCCCCGCAGCCGCGTGGGAGCCTCGGGGGCGTGTGCCGGGCGGTGAGGACCTGCGGGCGCTGGGCAGCTGGTACCCGCGGCGGGAGAGGGAAGCGCGGGGTCCTCGGTGGCCGCCGCGAGCTGGGAAGGTAGTGCGCGTGTTGGGGACGCGGTGGGGACGTTTGCGGGCGCTGCAGGGGCGAGCGCGAGGCGGGATCAACGCTGGCCACTGNACTGCGAGCAGTGCCCCTAAAATCACAGTCAGCACGCAGCGGGCGAGCGCCATGGCTGCAGCGCCGAGTGTGGTCCATGCTAGGCTCCGGGTCCCCGAGGAGGGGGCGGGGCGGGCCGGGCAGAGTCCTAGAGCCCCCTCCCACGCTCGCGACGCCGCCCTGCTGTCCCGGCCCCGGGGGCGGCTAGAGGATCAGACGGAACCCGAAAGGGTCGGCCCCTGGAGCAAAGGCTGGAGCGCCAGGGGCGACTCTGTCGCTGGCTAAGGGCGCTGTTGCCCGGAACCCGACCTCCACCCCGCCCTCGCTGGCAGCCCGAGGCTCAGAGCGGGGCAAGGAACTCCGCGGAGCTGTTGGTGCCAACGCGGGGGACGGTCTAGGCTGCCGGTGCCAGGAGGCACGCACCACAGCCCTGTCTGGCGGCTCCCGCCTGGCACCCGTCCCTCCCACTCTCGGTCGTCCTGTCTGTGTTTTGCAATTTCTGAAATGTGAATGGAATTAGATGCACCTTTCAGCCTTGGCAACTAACAGGACAGAAGTTATCAAAGCTCCCAAGGAGTATTAAAACCAATTTGCTGAACTTTAAGTTCTTTAAGGACAATGGCACGACTCACTGGGCTTGGGTTTCCAAGCTTAGTACCATTCCCCCAATGAACATAGCGGAAATTAAATGTCCGGGCAGACCCATCAAAAAGAGCTTGAGCCCTTTTCCTTCCTGCCTCCCGCTTTCCTTCAGAACCCTGGACACCAGTTGTTCAGTTTGTATAGGGAGTCATCCTGATCTCTGTCCTCCACAGAAGCTGCATCCCTGTGCCACCTGCCTCCTGCCCACAGGGCAGGGACTTAAATTAAGCCTCTTGATTTGCTGCCTCGGGCAAGAGCTGAATTTCTTCAACCTAGCATCAAAGTAGGCTCTGCCTCTGGGCGATGTTACAGTTTTTTTGTGTGTGGTTCAGTACACCCCATCCAATATCCCGCTGTGCCACTCCCAAGTCTGTTGGTTTAGGACTTTAAGCCTTAGCTGGGGCTGGACTTTTAAGAATTCACCTGGCTCTTGACTGGACCACTAAGTTAAATAAGAAACCGGAAGCAGGGGATGAAGACGACAAGCTTGCTTTCTAGAATGATTATGTTTCTGCGACGAAGGAATTCTGTTCCACGATGTGACACAATCTGAAGAAAACTTGAACAAAATTTAAATGCCTATCGTTCAACGCTAGGTGTCCATCACTACCTGGGATCTCCGCACCGAGCTTTGGGATCCAGTTTCATTTAATATTTGGCGAGTCATTTTACTGTGTAAAATAAATATTAAGAAGCCAGAGTGAGTGTGTGTGTCGAATCTTTATTCAAGATTTTTAATTCAAGATGGTTTAATTAATTATTTTGATTTTTCCACTAATATTTTTCTGGCTCTGAAAGCATAGTTAAGATTGTACTTATTTGGTTTTTTGTTGTTGTTGTTTTGGTGCTATTGTTGTTTTATTTTTGTTTTGTTTTAGTTTCTTGAGACAGGATTTCTCTGTGTAATTGCCCTGGCTGTCCTGGAAAACACTCTGTAGACCAAGCTGGCCTCGAACCTTCAGAGATCTGCCTGCCTCTGCCTCTGCCTCTGCTTCTGGGATTAAATGCATACACCACCACCATCTGGTAAGACTGTACTTGTGAAAGACAGTAAGATAATACATATCTGAACTTGGACACTTTGGTTATTGTAGAAGCTGACAGAGCCAGTCAGTCACAGACCTTTCATGGTAGAAAACAGTTCGAATCCAGGTCAGCCCTCTTCTTTTCCAGCTGTCTCTTCCAGTTTGAGCAATTTGTGATGTCCCAGGGAGTAGCTGTCTTGGCCTCCAGTCTCCTCTCTTCCCTCCATGACTTCTACAACCATGAATGCCACGCTTCCTAAAAACAGCACCATGGATCGACCACCACACATCTCTTGTGCACCTTGCAGACAGGGAAGTTATGGAAAAGGAGTGTGGAGGTGACCCCGTGGATAAAATGCTTGCACCTCTCCCACAAGCCTGAAGGTGTGGGTTTGGAACCCCACATGAAAAGGGACAGGGTAGGGCCCATCTGAAATCCGAGGCCGACGGTTTGGGGGGGGCAGACAGGAGAATCCCTGGAAGTTCCTGGGCCAGCAGCAAGAAGTCTAGGGTTGGGTTGGGGGGGCAAGAGAGCACTTCTCAAACAAAGTAGAAGGGAGGTCTGACGTTGTCTGCTCACCTCCAAACGCAAGCTATGACACACATGCATGCACACACACACACACACTCACTCACTCATCATGCATGTAGAGATAACGAGTTAAGAAGGTTGTTGGAAGTCAGCTCCAGAGCACAGAGCCTTAGGCAGTCAGGCCTGTCTTCCAGCTCCCTGTCCCAAAGAGGAATTGACGTTTTCCTTACATTTAACTTTATAAAATCGATGCACATAGAGTTACCCATAGAAAAATCCACATCTGGATTTCATAGCTTCAGTTTTAAAACCTACCTTTCTTAGAAAATAAAATGGCATTTGTGTAATTGGAGCGTGGACTGAGGGCCTCAATTTGGGTTTTGCCTTCTGTTTCACAGGCAAAGTATGATTTACGGGTCTGTTCTTTGTGTAGTACGCTATCCCCTGCTGGTGTTCTCTTTCCCTTTTGCCGTCCTTGTTACCACAGATACGCATATAACTGGGATTTCCGCGTCCCAAACTCATTTCTGAAATGCATCCGGATCCTCCATCTCTGTCAGGCCAGACCCTAACTGCATCTTCCACAGATCCCTGTCACCCTCTGTCTCAGATATTAAAGCTAGAGAGAAGAGTGGACAGCTACTCTGTCAGGACTTCTTAGTCACCTTTTCTCTGCCTTCTGTTCCTCTCAGCAACAAAGGAACTGGAGCACACATGTCCTCTCCCAGGAGCACACATTAAAAAAAATCAATATCAGGGCCTGCCTTGGGGTTCTGGGAGATCTGAAACTAAAAGACATTGTCAGTGAAAATACAGTTACAAGGATCCATAATGTTTAACTAAAAAACTTAAGTAAGAATAATAAAGCAATGATGTGGAGTGTAAATGAGGAATCATCATAATTGACAGTATGGTTGGGGTGGAAGCCTGTTGTCTGGAAGAGTCTGATGATGGAGGTCTGTACCTCTTCCCTGTATCAGTTTCTGTCTTCTTTGCTCGCTCTAAGCCATGATGGCATAGACGACCAAAGACAGGCACAGCAGTACAGATGGCCTGCTGGCTTTAAACAGCGTGCTCAAGGGGAACGTGAAGGCTCTGCCTGCTTCGTTGGTTCATGCTGAACGTGAGTCACTCAATCTCATCTTCTTGTTAAGGTTGAGTTTTATAATGCAGAACGAAATGGTTTTTACATTTGAGTTTCCATTGAACAGTTATTGGAATTTCATCCTCTACGAATGTTGATTCTACAAACATGCATTTAGAGCTACCCAAATTGTATATACAAATAGGTGAGGAATGCAAGTTACTTTTGCCATGGACTTAATCCTGTGCTCGATCTGGCCGAAGTCATTGATACTGGAACACTGGACACTCCACCTCATTTCTTTAATCCAAAAGTTCATTGTCTATAGAAAGGGGATGGCAGGGGCATTTACAAGTTAGCCCTGGGAAAAGCATTCAGATGATTAACCTCCCTTTCAACAGTTTCGTCCATGCAGTCCAATCAAACACTCAGGATTCCACGTAAAATGTTTCACCTGAGGAATTTGCCTAAGGACAATGAGCAGTTTCAAATCGTATTGCCGCCACCCCCACACTCCGCCCCACACTCCGCCCCCACCCCAAACACAGACTACGTGCCTTCCAGTCACAAGCAAACTGAACACTCACAAACAGGTAAAGAGATGGCAGGAAAAGCAGCAGCCAAATCACTGGCCGGTGGGCTGGGAATTACAGGAACTCAGCACTGAAAGGGGCATAGAGTACCAACTTCCGGTCACAGGAGCAATCCTTTCCAGGACTCCGGACAGATGGACTGCCACCTCTTTCTTGGAAGCCAGCTCACTCCCTCTCCAGAAAAGTGTTGACTTCTGGGGAGCCAGAAGTGGCCTTCAGGTTGAAGCCAATGTTATCTCACTGGGATTCTGCTTACCCTCTCCTGTGGGTGCAGAGTCGCTGCGTGTACAGGGTTCAGCCTACACGGACCTATGTGAACTAAGGCTCAAGTCCCTGTAGTCTCTCGGTGCCTTGGCCTTCAGAGGATTCTGGCAGTTCCTCTTGCCCCCATTCTCTCCCATACCCACGGACCGATTTCAGGAAGATGCAGGAACATTAGCTATTTCACACACTTAGGTCCCATGAGAAGATTCACTGTGTGAGGTATAGATAAGTCCGTATGATTTAGTGTGTCTATTTCTTTCTGTTCATCTTCGAAATCTTCAGAGCCATAAATACAGCTGAGATTAGAAATGGGTTGAAACGAAAGGAAGAAAGAGCAGCTATGCATTGTTTGGCCTGTTTGTTTTCCTGAAGTAGGAGTCTGCTTCAGAGATCCCCCAGGTGGTCGGAAACGTTTACATTTACCTGGGGATCCAGTGAGGTGGAGATGGGAGTGGGAGTTAGAAGTCAGAGACCCTGGCTTCCCGATCTCGCATCCGCCAACCTCTTCAGACATGGCTGGGCTGGGAAGTGGCATATTCATAAGGATATGCCATGCTACATATTCATAAGGATAAATTCTGTCTTTAGAACCAGGTACTAGGCAGATGGCTACCGCTGGGGTACTTGAGGGAACTCGTGCTTTCTTAGGGTAAGGACGCCATCTTCTGTCTACCGTTCTCGTCTTCATACCGTATGCTAGACTCTCGCCGCTGCCTAAACCCAAGCATGTCAGTGTCCTCACTAATCCAGAGCTCATGGAATTAAACTATTCAGGAAGTGAGGATTTTATTGGAAGCAGTGCCCTTTCTTACAGATACCATACTATAGATGTGTGGACTTTTTGCATTCATATAACATTTAGGAGACACAAAATTACCTAAAACCTTGTTAACCTGACAAAACCCGCATATCTTTAAAGCTCTACTCAAGCCAGGACACTTCCCGTCACTGGATTCTCTCCTTGAAATATGTACCAGAATGGCATGCTGTGTTTATTCAGCTCACAACCGTAGTGTCACTGTCCCAGAGCTAACCCTGCTGTAGCTTCCTCGGTGGGAAGACGCATTCATTCCAGAGTGTATGGCTCTCATGTCAGCTGAGATCTTCCGATAAAAGTGAATGATATTTTCTTCATGCCTTACAGGCTAGTAGTGTCCTATCCACAAAAAAATATCAGAGGTCAACAGCCAACCTGATGGGTGTGCAAGTCAAGTGCATTTCATTTTCTTGCTTAAGCAGCCAGGTGTAATAGTACACACCTTAATTCCAGCATTCAAGAGAAGAGAGAAGCAGGAGGACCAGGTTCAAGACCAGCATTGCCCACATAGTAAGCTTGAGGTCAACATGGACTATCTGAGATCCTGTCTCAGAAACACAAATAATAGTGATAGTAACAATAGGGAAAAATTAACAGCTTGCCCATAAAATCAGAGATGACTAGCTTTCTTAGATATCAGAATGTTTTTGGCTATAAGCAAAATAAGTTTGGACTCAAAATGTATCTAAAACAAGGTATTTGGAAGGCCTTGCATGGTCTCACACAAGATGAAGTCTTAAGTTTCCTTGAACTGATTGCTTTATGTCTGAATGTGCTATTGGAGTCTGGCTCCTTTTTGTTTTTCTTGCTGCTTGGCCTGTTAATGTTGGTGTCACATTCTAATGGCACAAAGAGATTATATCTAGATGGAGCCTTTGTTCAGAAAAAGGAGAAAACTATTGCTTCTTGACCTTTCTTTTAGGAGAAAAAAATCTATTCTGGAAGCTTGCTAAGGATAATTTTTTTTCAAAGATTTCTGGGAAGGCTTACACAGGAACTCACAAGAGGTCAAAGTGCAGAAAGCAAGTGCCTGCACTGTGCTCAGCCATAAATAGTGCATCTGCTTCATACTCCCTCGCTCCAAGGCTCGGGCCCATCATGGAAGAGGGAGTGGAAAGATTATCAGACACAGAGGTCAGGGAGGACCTAGGGAAAACTGTGATGAGTATACAAGTGGTTACATGCACTAGATCAAGCCAGTCAGCATTCCAGCAGAGAGGGAAGCTACCAATACTTGATGGCTGCTTCGGGAGGGAAAGGCAGCTTTCTTAAAGGGCACGGCCCCTGTTAGCCTGACCAAGCTCCAGTGGATGGCTCCATACTGATGAGCGTATGAGGAACACAAATTGGACTGAGTGAGTTGTTGGAGAAAAGAACATGAAATTTGGAGGGGATGTTAGACGTTGGGGGATGGGTCTTAGGGGAGTGGGGGATGAATGTGATCAAAATACACTACACATGCATGAAATTCTCAGGGAAGTCATAAAATACTATATTAATTTACAAAGAAAGGTGCTCTAGCTAGGGTCTGAGGCATGTGCTCAGTAAGGAGAGGGTTTGTCTGTCACACAAGACGAGGGCCTGAGTGCAAATCCTTAGAATGGCAAAAAGATGAAGGGAATAACATGTAAGCGCTCCTTTGGCAAGATGCGTGGCAAAGAACAGAGCATCCCTCTTCCCAAGAATCTCACAAGCCTGGAGCACAGGGCAACCAGAAACAAAATGAGAGAGCCTGTCTCAAAGAAGGTGAAAGATGAGGACCAAGACCCAAGCTCGTCCCGTGACCTCCACAGACACAGCATTATACACAGACACACAGACAGACTCACTGGGACACACTAATGTCTGCACACAAATACACATACAACTGAAAACTTAAAAATAAATCTTATAGAACATATTGTGTTTAGCTAGAGGTGGCAGTGTGTGTCTGTAATCCGAGGACAGGGGAAGCTGAGCCAGAAGGATTGCTATGAAGTTGAGGGCAGCCTGGGCTACAGTCTAAGATCCTGTCACAAAAGAACCAAGTAATAAAAAATTTTAAAATATTCTATTTATAGTATGACCATTAGAGTTTTCCAAATACTAAGCAGATTATGAATACATTATCAGTTAATCTTTTTAAACAGAGAGCAAGCTTCAAGCACAACTCTATCACTTGCTTTGTTTTATTAGCAGATTTTGTCTGCTGTTTGTCCAGATGCAATAAAACAAAAGGTTTTATCAATGAAATCAGGTGTTCAGGCTCTTGGTACTAAAAAACTCCAGGACAGCTAGGGCTACACACAGTAAAACAAAGACAGCTTAACAGTTGTCTGATAAAACTTAATGTATTGCCCTGTCTGGAGCTGTAACCATTATACAAGGACAGAAAAGAGAAAGAAATCGTGCAAGGGTGAGATTTCAGCCATCCCCAAACTGTCCCCAGAGAGCAGGAATTAGGACAAGGAAAATGTCACCCTTTTTAAGTTATCTGTAGTAGAATAATAGCAAAGACAAAAATAAAATAAGACAGCCATGCTTTAATTGGACGAGACTGATATCTACTCTGCAAAGCAAACCATCCTCTGTATTTTGCCACACAGCCCTTTCCCGGTCTGAAACCCCTGCCACCCTCAGTTTTGCTTCTCTGTGTATTTGTCCTCAAATAAAAACTCCTCACGTATCAAAGGCTCACATTTATGCACAACACTGTTGTAACAACTAGAAAGAAAATTTGCCAGTAAAGATGAGATCATAGAGAAATTTTTTTCTTCTCTGGGTTAAAAAGCTTACATTGTGAAGGATATGCCCCTTAGTGTCTAATATAAATTCGGTACAGGTTTTAAATTCACCGGTACTGTTTGCAGCCGAGGTGTACCATGTAAGGATGCTACAACCTTGGCCTGGTCTTTAGCTTTGGAAACCTCTGTCTTGGAAAATCTACTCAGTATAAAAGCTTCTGCATAGGGCACAATGGTCTTCAGTGTCAGATGGTCTCTGGAAAGACAGAATATGGTCAACCAAGACAGAATTGGCACATGATTCTGCTATGTTTCTGGAGCACACAGCTGAGGCTGAGCAGCTGGTTTGATGCTAAATGCTAGCTAGCTAGGTTCCATACAGACTCGAAAATAACAAGTAATTACTAGTAAAAGTTTCATATGTGAAGAAACTGTCATGCTACACATATGCTTGTGGAAGGCATCTTCGGCAATATTTTAAGTGAATTATTTTAAAGAATCGTCAATAAGTATGAATAACTTAATCATTGGAGCATCTCTAACTCAACAGGGTTTATAATAATTAAAGTAGAAGGAAACACATTGAAAGGAGCCCAGATCTTCTGAAGTGAAGACTTTAAAGTGCTGAAATATTGAAAATCCAACCTGCTGAGTCAAATTTTGTTACACAGACACACACACACACACACATGCACACACACACACACACACACGGTTTCAGGGCTGACTATTTTGGGTCTGACAGCCAATAAGGGGGCCATTCCCTGGGAGAAGCTAGTTCTCCTTCTATGTACATATTTCTGTATGTATAAATGTAACAATCAAAGAAAGAAGGTTTTCAGGGTCAGGGTGTGGAGGCACTGGCAGAGGTTGAGGGAGGGTACCTAGGAGCTGCTGGAAGAAAGGAAGGAGAGAAAATGGTGTATTTCTGATTTAACTAAAAGCATATTTTAAAAGAAATGAAAATGCAGAACTTTTATTTGAACAATTTATATCACTTTTGTGTTAGCAGAAATCTACAACCGCATGTACAAATAAACTATGAAATTATAAGCCTTTGAAAAAACTACTAAAATCGCAAAAACCTCAACAAAGTACTTTTTGAAAACACGATTTTCAGTTTTGTTTGTGATAAAGGGCTGCCTTCGGAAGCTATGATTTTTTTTTACTTCGTAATGTTCTAACACTTTTATTTCCCAATTAAATCTGGTAACAATCACTAAGCAAGAGCAGAGCATAAAAATGCCTGGAATATGCAGCCCTGCCCTGCGGTGGCCTCCATTTGGCTCCAGTGTGATGACATTTCATCCTGAAGGACTTCGCTTGGGTGACTGGATGTGCCTGGGGCGAAGCTCCTTAAGGGTCTCACTTAGGTAGTGAACTGATTTATATATTTACATTGTGTAGATGTTTAGACATATGTACTAGATTAGATTTATCAGATTCACATATCTGATTATTTATTTATATTTACTTAAATATCTAAATGATTTATTTAGGTGTCTACTTAAATATTCTATTCATTTCTGAATCCTCAGTGTGTAGTGCACGTTTCTCAGCAACCGTGTCTCACTGACTCTACCTCATGTCTCCATCTCTCAGCTCTCTTCATAGTCAGTGGATTGATGAGCACTGGAAGAGGACAGGCTGATAAACACTTAGACTTCAGTAGGTTCAATCCTACCAATTTATTAGATCTTCCTGGGAAATATTGATAAAAACAAAGGAAAGTTTCTTGAAAATATATTGTTTTGTTCTAAGCATCCATTTTCTACTACATTCTTTCCCAAGGCCCTCAGCAGATGTGCTGGATGAGCAGTTCTGGAAGCAATGGGCCAGAAGGGCTGTAACACACACACACGCATGCACGCACGCACGCACGCACACACTCATGCATGCACGCACACACACACACACGAAATTGAGGAAAAGTTAGAAGCTAAGCGTATTAGTCAGGACTCTCTAGAGTCACAAAACTTATGGAATGAATCGCTCTCATATATATGTACAACATATATACATATATACACACATACAGAATACACGTACGTGTGTGTGTATAAAGAGAGAGAAATTGGATTCATTGGAATGACTTACAGACTGCTATTCAACAATGGCTAGCTATGAACAGAGAGCCCAAGCATCTAGTAGTTGCACAGTTCCATGAAGTGGGGTGTCTCAGCTGGTCTTGAAGTAGGATCCAATGCCAGTGAAGGAATGGATTGCTAGCAAGATGAGGGTAAGCAGGCAAGAAACAGAAGCTTCCTTCCTTCTCCTATGTCCTTACATAGACTTATTTACAGCAGAAGGTATGCCCAGATTTGAGGTATGTCTTCTGCTCTCAAGATTTGGATTAAAGGGGGTAAGTCTTCCTAAATCAAAAATCCTGACTGTAAGTGGATTCACCCACTTCAAACCAAGCAGAAAATCCCTCACAGGTGTGACCTCCATTTCTGGATTGTAGTTCATTCCAGATACAGTCAAGGTGACAACCAAGAAGAGCCATCACACTAATGGAAAGTAGGAGAAACTGCAGAGAATTGGAAGAATTTTCCAAGTGAGAAAAAAAAAACATTGAACTTCCTAGGGGTTTTACAGGGATGTGGCAGAAACCGAACAAAGACTAAGGCAGTGTATGTTGCAATGTGTGATTTCTTTGAACTATCATGGGCTGAGCCAATGGAGGGCCCACATCCTGAACACATGCCCCATCCCTGGGCCAACTAGGTAGCTGTTTATGTGTCACACCCAGTTAGAGGTGATTGAAGCCCACCTCTGTTCATCCTTGACTCTACTTTCGTTTGTCTTGATCTTGACTCTCAGCTTGACATTATTAGCTGTCTACCACTGCAGCAGTCAGCAGCCTTGCAGGGATCCTAATTACTGCTAACTGTGCTAAGCTTTCCTTGTTCTCACAGGCACCAAGTAGCCGCAGTGCTGTGGATTATCCCCTTGTCTGTGGGATGGCCTGGAATCTGTTTCCTAAAATAGGAAGCATTCATTAGAAGCCATCCTTACCTACAGGCTGTAATTATAATCTCTCATAATAAGCTGCATTGGAAGCAAGGCTGTATGGAAGGAGGATAGAGCCTTGCACTCGTGACTTGAATGCTATGGGGTAGGGAAGGCGACTGCTCTGCTGTCTGGCCTAGACTTTGGTCTCCCTCTCATTTGTCTAGTTTGGTTAATTCGCTCCATCTACAAGGCCTTTTGTTTATCTTCCCTGGTGCCTCGGACCTTTCTGTGTGCTCTAGTTTAGTTGCTGTTGCTGTAATAAACACCAAAACCAAAAGCAACTTGGAGAGGAAAGGGTTTATTTCAGCTTACACTTTCAGGTAATAGTCCATCATTGAGGAAAGTCAGGGCTGAAGCTCAGGGTAGGAACCTGGAGACGGGGATTGAAGCAGAGACCACAGGGAAGTGCCGCTCACTAGTTTGTTCTCCCTGCCTTGCTCAGCCTGCTTCTTATACAACTCAGGACCACCTGCCCAGGGATGGCATGGCCCACAGTGGCCTGCCATCCTATCTGTGATTAATCCAGAAAATGTGCGAGTCAATGTGTGCCTTTAATTCTAGCACTCAGGAGGCAAAGGCAGGAGGATCTCTGTTAGTTCAAGGCCAGCCTGTTTGATATATTGAGTTTCAGGCTAATGCGGCTACATTGTGTGTGTGTGTGTGTGTGTGTGTGTGTNAGAGAGAGAGAGAGAGAGAGAGAGAGAGAGAGATGGGGAATGAACAGAACAGAATGGAACATGATGTTTCACAGACACACCAACAGGCCAATCTAACTGGAGCAATTCCTTGGTTTTGTCAAGTGGACAAAAGCTAACTAATGGCACAACTGACACCTTGTCAACTCAAGACACAAACACATTGCTATTAAACCATAACCACCCAACTCAATACACAAACACATTGCTATTAAACCATAACCATGTTTTTCTTGTTTTGCCAAGATCTCATGTTAATACTAATATCATAATATGTAACACAGTCCAATTTTTAAAAGTTTCACAGTCTTTTTAAAATTCTAACAATTTAAAACTCCAATTTCTCCTCAAAAATCCAAAGTCTAACTATGGACTCCTCAAACTAAAATGGAAGTTATATATTTCTTATTTCAAAGAGGGAAGAACCAGGACACAATCAAAATCAAAGCAAAATGAGCCTAGAGCAGCCCAATGTCTGGCATCTGACATTGGGCGATAGAATTTGCTATCTTCTGGGCTCCAAAGGTCCTGGGGTTTTCCATTTCTCTGGGTCTGTCACCTGCAGCATATGCAGTTTTTCTGGTAGACTCGTGCTGGCTCTACTCCACACCTGACCCACCCTTGGCAGTCATCCCATCGTCCTGGCGTCTCTAACACCCTAGGGCCTCCATGGCAACTGAGGTTCCCCCTCCACCAATGACCTCCTGGCCTCTCCAACACCCTAGGGCCTCCATGGCAACTGAGGTTCTCCCTCCACCAATGACCTCCTGGCCTCTCTGCCAGGACTTTTTACCCTGACACATGTGACAGAGCTTCAGCTTTTCTCCATGACCCCTTCAATCTAAGGTTGCCACTGCAATTCAGCCCTTTCTGTGTTAATCCTTTATTAATGGTTGTTATCATTTGTTAATATTTCTTTAAATCCCAACCTCAGTTATTACTACAACCTCCATGAGCAACCTGAAGTTTTCAAGACAGTCTCTATTGCCTTACTGTCTCCTGCCTCGCTAGTGGAATTCATGAATCTACACAGTTTCACTATTATGAAGACTAGGATCAAGTTTGAGTGAATTGTCTCTGAAACCAGACAGTTTGGAAATGTGGATTTGAAAAACTGCACTCCCTATAAAGCCTCTGAAGACTGTGTTTGTCAGGTAGGTTTCCTACTTGGACATGGGGAGCAAGCACAGCTCTGGCCTGTAAGAAAGCTGCATAGGCAAATGGGAATGTCACACTTATTTAGGGATAATGTTGTGCCCAGACTCTTGCCCCCAAAGAGACCACCAGGGAACCGGGACTTAGATGCAAAAGCAAGGTTTATTCCAAAGCGCAGTACAAGCCTAGGCACGGAACTCGTCCACCACATGTAGTGAGGGTGGGAGGAGCTACCTTCTAGAGATTACAGGACTTTTTATAGACAATCTCACAGGGCCACCAGTTTTCACCTAATTTTCATACCCGGACCTAATTGAGGACAACAAATTCAAAAAGCATGACATCATAATGAAGTATGGACGTGAGTTGTTCTCGGCCCCTTACTATCTGTCCTTGGGGTGTGTAGATGAAGCGTACTATGGAGACATTTTTAATTGGCCACTTCTTGGCCATCCTTGAGGCAATGCTCTCCCAGTTGGATCCTGGCCCTTGTCACGTGTGAAATGTTTTAGCCTAGCCTAAACAGTGTGGTTCAGGTGGAAAGCAATTAGCTCACTCTGACACTCTGACCGGTTTTTGTCATTTCTCTCACTATCATTTGCCACGGTACACAATACCTGATCCTGACTTGGGGATTAGTTTGCTGTGTAGGTGGATCTCAGTGGTCTACTCTGCAGTTACCAACACAAGTTACATGCTCGAGTTTGAGGTCGGTGGTCTGTCTTGGCAGTGTTCTGTCCATTTGACCTTCTTGAGTTACAC
Organism: Ellobius talpinus; assembly: GCA_001685095.1. Lineage (NCBI taxonomy): Eukaryota > Metazoa > Chordata > Mammalia > Rodentia > Cricetidae > Ellobius > Ellobius talpinus. Next base: position 4,788 of record LOJH01006795.1, on the reverse strand, counting down.
AGTCTGACTATGTCTCCTGAAGCAGCTACAGGGAAATCATGGGTGAATATTTGATGGCAAGCACTTTAAACCTATTCTTTTTATTAATGTTTTATTCATTATATTAGGGGAAGAGAGGTGGGCTAGGGTGAGAATTTACCCAGCATGCAGACCCTCAATTAATTTCCAGCTATACTACCCCTCCAAAAAAAACTACAGAAAGCAAAGGAGCAAGACTGAGTTTAAAAATAAAAACTGAGGCTTGGTGTGGTGGCGCACACCTTTAACCCTAGCATAAGGGAGGCAGAGTCACATGGATCTCTGTGAGTTCAAGACCAGCCTGGTCTATACAGCAAGTTTCAGGACAGCCACAGGTATATAACAAAGAAACCTGTCTTAAAAAATTAAACAAACAAAAAATAAGGTGAGGGTCAGTTATTTCATCCAACTGCTCTTACTGAAAGCAAAAAGTGATCTGAGAACTGCTGGTCACTGTAAAGAAAACATTCAGTTTCCTGACATGATGCAGCGAAGTTCCTAGAGGAATCGGAACAAGTCTGTGTTCAGAATCTGACTCCGATGTTTGTTTTTTCTGTTTGCCGTGCTTAGGACTAAACCCAGATTGAGCATGCTAGGCAGCTACGCTGCTACTGAGCTAGTGAACCCTGAGTTTGCTTCATGGTACCCTGATGGCACCCCAAGGAGCTTGGCATCCTCTTGCTGCATTCATCCATCTGTAAATGAGGATGCTCTAATACTTACATCAGGGAAAGTAATTAATATATAAACAGAATACTGCAATGATAGCATTTTAAAGACTCATTTTAATGCAGTGCGTGTGTGTGTGTATGTGTGTGTGTGTGTGTGTGTGTGTGTGTGTGTAGGAGGTCCTTATGCCTGTGTGTTCAGCGCCTGTAGAGGCTAGAAGAGTAGAAGAGGGCACCAGATCCCTTGGAACTGGAGTTACAGGCAGTTGTAACTTGCTACATGTGGGTGCTATGAACTGAACTCTGGACTTGGCAAGAGCAGTTCACATTCTAAACCACTAAGCCATCCCTCTACTCCTCCACCCGGCAGGTTTTTAACAGCTGAGTTTCACATCCCCGAAAGGTGAAGTTACAGGTACTCTGATATTCATAAGCTGGATTAGTAAATTTTCTTACCATCAGTGACGATTGTTCTTTAACTTGGTCTTGCTGTGTCTAGACAAGGGGATACTATCCTGTCTAATGGACACAGGCAGTTTGACTAGTTTAGGCTTGCTACAGTCGGCCGGATTTGATCTACAGACACAATCTTACTTGACAGAGATGTTACACAGGGTTGCTCTTTAAGTAAGCTGCTACCTGCTGCTTTGTAAGCACTCAAAAAACAAAATAAAAAAAAAAACAAACAGAAAAATACAGTGGGTTTTTTGGTCCCATTTCTTGCCTTGGTGTTAACTCATTGCTTGCTCAGTATAATTAGAGAGCTAAAAGTTTGTCCCTCCCACAGAATGTGTGGAGCAGCCATTTCACAATCCAGAGATGGAGCTGGGAAAGCAAGCTGTGGTAGACCCTTGAGCATACACTTCCATTAAGGAAAAAAAATCCCCTGATGATGTTTACACGGGGCTCTGAAGTACAGTAACCAACCAGTACATAATTAAAATCTAGCTCCTTTGGGAATGAAATGAAATTTCTTTCTTTTTCAAATTAAAAGGTAAAGGGATTTAGAGCAAACTGAAGAGTTACTAAGCCTTTGAGAGAGAAACAAATTGAATATTATTGCTAAGAACAGGATTGTGTGCTGATACTTCTGTATTTTCCCTCCAGCATTTGAACTTTTTCCTCACTGGACTAAAACTAGAAACCAAGTCTTTGGAGTTTACCTGCTGTACAACTTTACCAGTATTGAGAGATAAAAATGAATGAATTAGACTGTTGACATCTTCCTGTTCGTCCAAATCTTATGAATTAAGGTCCCCCCCCTTCTGTAAATGTCCTTCCAGAGGATTCAGCACTGATTAAAATAATCACCCTGGTTTTTATAGCTCTGTCCTACTCCTTGGAATGCCCCATTTCTCTCTGATTCAATCACTTGCCAACTATGCCACCAAAAGATCGTTGTAAAGTTAGGACCAACTGACTGGGATCCTGGTCAGTTCTCAGAAGCTAGCCTGGGAATGTGCAATCATTAGCCCCAAAGCTCAGCTCCCAAGTATGAAGAGTGACAGCTCCCTGTACCAGACACTGAGTTTCAGGGGGAAAACCTTTTAACACCCAATCTCCACCAGGCTTCCGAGGACAGTGAGGAACCCCAGCCAGGCCACAGAAGTCTTGCCTGTCAACAGAAACCAAGCAAAGTCAGCTCTATGTACAATACGTGTTCAAAAGTGGATCCACACTTCTGTTTCTCCACAATCTGCACCTTGACCACCTCTTATCCTGCCTTGGAGGCCACTCCTGACGAGACCTCAGTCATTCCTTTGCTGGGACAGGTGTTCTCAGGTACTGGCACCCAGCCAGGTATCTCAGGAGGACAGAGTCCATCTCTGAGGTTTCTTCACCATTCTAAAGCCATGTGTCAAGTGCTTTAGGTTTTCAAGTTGTATCAGCAATTCGATAAGGTCCTTTGTGGGAGACTGAACAACCCTCAGGACCGCCTCCCTATCTCCCTACTCCTTAAGACTAGCTTAAGATAACTACCCTTCTGGTTTGCCCACCCAAAGGAATGAGAGAGGAGCTTAAATCCTAGACCAGGCAGAAAGTGAAGCACAAACAGGTTGAAACAGGCGCCTATGGAGAGCGGCCTGGCTGAGCAGCGCCCAGGCTTGCCCACGTGTAGCCAGAAGCTTGCTTGCACAGACTTCCAGAGCTTGCTAAAGAACCAGCTTGACCAAGGCCTTTGGGAGGAAAGATTTAACTGAATTGATCCACCCGCTGCTTTTGATTTGTTAAGGTGCATTGTAAACACCTTCATTCTCTGTTTTATATACCAGCCCCGCCCTAGCAATGTTCTCTTTGCCTCTTCCCACGCCCATTGCAAGATACTTTTTCCAAACAACTTGCTCAGCCTAAAGGTGTCCTCCCTGTCCAGTGTCTACTTTCCCCTCCGTACCCATGGTCCTATCATTTTTAGAATTCCTCTTTGGAAATCTGGTGCCCGTGTGGTGGGTATACCAACCTTAGAACTTTCTCTTTAACGGTCGGAGAAAAGGTTGGTAGGGGGATATAAACAAATCAGTGAATCTGCTTTTCATCTTTCTTTGTGGGCCCCAGAGAAGACAAAACACAGCCCCTGCAGCACGGAGACATTGGAGGGTTCCCCCAGTTCCCCTGCCACACTGACCTCAGGGCCTGTCTAGTCACTAGAGTATTACAAGAGGAATTTGCCTTTTGTTGATGTATCACGTTGTCAATGCTGGCATTGTTAATAATGATCGTACTACAGAAATACTATGAAATTACCTTTGTTCTTTCTTGTTTAACTTTCTCTACTCTGCTCACAATCTTCTGACATCATTAAAATGGGTTGATAAAAAGTAACATTAAAAACTTATTAAAATATTGTATCTTCTAGTTAGGCAGTCAAATGACATTTTTGTCTGTGTAGTGACAGACTGGAATTTCTATGAACTAAGCCATTATAACCTCCAAAACTTATACTATCAGCTTAGAGAAAAAAAAAAAAAACAAAAACAAAAAAACCCATGTAAGTTACAAAACAGTGAGACCATGACATTTTTAACTTAATGTTTTCTAGAAAGCATAAAAATACAGCCGCATTTTATAATAATGTTTTTTATTTCTTTGATAATGTCATAGCGATGTTTTGTTGTTAACTGCAGTAACATTGCTGTCACCTAGTCTGCTGAAATCACAGCTGAGGAGAATCCTCGTGTTTCCAGTATAGGAGCACTGAGTAACGGTAATGTTTCTTCAAGTTATCAAGTATCTGCCTGCGAGACATCAGGTGATGTATTTATGAGGTTTGGTTCACAGGACGATGAGACATGAGGAGAAGTTTGTTAAAAATTTCAATCAACTGGAATTAGCAAGAAAAAAAGCACAAACCACACATGTCAAAACAACAACAACCAAAAACCAAGTGTTAAATCCGCGTTCTAATACCTCAGCGGGGAAAGACAACAGGAAATGAACATAAAATGTGCAAAAATTTACCCAAACCATGTTTCTGCCCAGTTAAGAAGAGTATCCTATACAATGATAAAAATTGACCTTTTTTATTTTGGAAAGCACTGATCATAAATACTTAAATAAAAATTAACTGAGAACTCATCAAGCCCTCTTTTGGGCAATGACTTAGAAGTGTGTTCTTTGTTGTATGACATTTGGGCACTAACAGTGCCATCACTGGGTCAATCCCCTGCAGTGATAAATGGATTTCATCTTATATGACCAACCTGCAACCTTCGCTAGGTAGATGTCTATCAGGAGGACACTGGGACATGGGGGGTTGATGGCACGCAGTTCACTGAGAGCTGGGAGAGACTATTCCTTGCCCTTCCCGACCACTCAGCCCCTCCACAGTGGCTGCAGACACAGGAGCAGGCAGCGGTGGTCACAGGATTGCTGCTCTCCTCACACAGGCCCATAGCAATGTGACTGTGTGAACGAAGAGGAAACCAAAGCCAGAATGCCAGAGCATCTGGTCTCTGCGTCTCTGACTCTGAGCTTGGTCTGATTTCTTGGACGAGCGATGAAATATAATTGAATCTATGCTACAATCCTCTTTTTTTCTTTTTTTAATATTTATTTATTTACTTATGTATACAATATTCTGTCTGCGTGTATGCCTGCAGGCCAG
>LOJH01006794.1:15307-31938 GCA_001685095.1 Ellobius talpinus | reverse complement strand
TCTTTTTGGGTATGGGTTACCTCACTTAGTATAGTGTCTTCTATTTCCATCCATCTGGTCCATATAGCTTTAGACAGTTAGGAAAAATTCTTAAATTACTTTGCCTTTGCTTTAGTCTGAGTTTCACAGAGCACAGAGCCTAAGGCAGGGGGCTTATATTCAGTTTTCTTTAATGGATTGCTTTCCCTGATATCAAGAGTGATGGATAAGGACAGTAACACAGGAAAAGAAGGGAAAGCCTCAAGGAAGAAATGCCATTAATGTGGTTGCCGCTAAGTGAAACCAGTTGCCCAGTTTTATAGAATTTCCTCAAAGGAGCAAGGTCAAATTGTATTTCAGAATTGTTCATCAAAGAGGAGAAAAGGAAATACATTTGTCTGCTTTTTGTGTTTCGCTTATGCAGGATTTTCATTGCTTTTCCTGCTTGGGAATGTGTAGGCTATTTGTTAACAGTCTGAAGAGGACTTTGGTAGCACAAGCTTACACGGGTTCTTAACTGTTAAAGGATAATACTATACCTACCTCTATATTGTCATAAATACTGTAAATTGGTGAGGTGTTAAAGCATATTCTAAACAAACATGTTTAATAATTTCATTATTGACCACCTTCATCAATGAATATTTCTAAAATTAGTTTTATAAAATTAATCTATCCATGATTTGATCAAATGATATCAAGTAATAGATAATGGGTGTGTATTGCATTGTTAACTCTGCTTTGGGATATATGCTTGAAATTTCTTGTAAATTATCTTTAAATATAAAATGAATAAAACAAAAGAGGAGAGTCTCCAGAAACCAACACATCAAAAGTGAATTCTTTTGTGATAAAAGTAGAAAATTCTGCATTTTTATGTTTCCTTTCTCTATCTTATTGCCTTCTTTTCTGCGTAAGTACGAGAGTAACAACCATGAAGAGTGTAGGACCAAAGGAAGGAAGGGAATGCACCTCTGCACAAAAATCACAGTATAGAGAAGAAAAAATTGCAAGATGTTACAGGAGAAACAACATAATCCCTGAGAAGATAAGATTATCTACTTTCAAAAGCAAACTTCAGATTCTTGAAAATGACCATATGATTCAACGCCAAGTAGTTAGCTCATGGAAAATGTTTTGAGTGCATTGAGCAAGCAAGAAGAAACTCAAGATGACTGGGGAAAAAAATACTCCTCAGCTTTAGGGAACTCTGTGAAGGTTTTTTCCTTCCAGAAACTTGATACATTGCAAGACAAACAAGGCAGGGTAACACCAACTGCTTGTTTTCTAACCTTTGAGCTTAATTCCAGAGAGACAAGCTGATGCACTGACATCAGCTTAGTCATCTGCAAAAGTCAGTGCTGCACTCCTGCATGATTATCATGAATTCTTCCTCATTTCCAAAGTTTATGGACAAAGACTGGATTTGGAAAAAGAACTCTATTTTTAAGTTTTACACATATGACCTCCATATTTTTCAGAATTCTTAAGTCAACTTGCTGTTTCTTTAGCCTGAGTGTCACAGAGGGTAGGGTATGATTCTAATTTTCCCTGCAAGGAAGAACTGTTGATAAATTTCACAAACTGTATCTCACAATCTTACTGCCATTATTAGCCAAATATACTTGCTTACATTGACAAGAAGAAAATATATCACTAATTGATTTGTTCACATTTATGATTTATTAGATTAATTATGCTATGATTCTAATTTTGCTCCAGAGGTTCACATAATGCACATACATACATAGACTGTGTATATATACATATATATTATATATGTCAAAGATAAGTATATATCATTGATTTTCTTGTTGAAATAAATGCAGAGGTATTAACTGGTGATCATTTTCAGTCACACTCTCTTAGTAAAATACTGATAGATTATATTATGATTTAAAAGCCATAATAAATTCTTATAAAATATCACAGTGGTATATTTCATTAATAAACTACCTCATAGGATATTTATCTAGTTTTCGTATTTAATGTTCCTCACAATTTTTTTATTAAAATTGTGGGTATTTTGTATAAATTAAAGTCAACACTAGAGTGTCTAATTCTAGAAGACCTCTGAATCCTGTTGACAGAAGTTCTCTTCTTCCCTGACTAAAAATTGCCTACTGATTCTGTGTTTAGAAAAAATAACAAAGACACCCATGTTGTGGAATAATCCTTCTGCACACTGAATATGTATCCCTCTCACTGGTTAATAAAGAAACTGATTTGCCTATAGCAAGACAGGATAAAGTTAGGTGGGTTAATTAAACTGAGGATATTGGGATGAAGAGGAGCAGAGTGAGGGAGTCACTGGAAGATACAGAGGGAAGAAGATGGGTAATGTTGTAATTAAAAAAGGTACCAAGCCATGTGGTAAAGTATAGATTGAAATATGGATTAATTTAAGTGTAAGAATTAGCTAGCAACAAGCCTGAGCTATCAACCAAGTACTTATATGTAATATGATGTCTCTGAGTGGTTATTTGGGAACTGGCAGACAGGAAAGAAACAGTGGACTACACACCAACTTCCTTTTTCAGGCTAAAATGAAAATGAAATATAAAGATAAATCCATCTTTTTTCACTAAAATTCTTTCACGGAGGATGTAGTAACAATGACTTTCTTCTTTATGATTTCCATGTTATCTGTTATTCAAATAATTATTTTAGTTCATTTACCCTTTATTATAGCAGTTTAGATGCTTGGGAAAGAAAATCAAATTAACTTCATTTCTCACTTTAAAGAATATTATATTCCAAGAAAACATGTCACTCTATAAAGTATCAAAGGGAAATTGAGTCTGTAGTTTCACATTGAGCTTTTCTCCACAATAGCTGATACATGAAAGGGAGGAAGCATCTCCTGCTCAGGAGAGTGTTCTCATGATTCATATGCAGATGAGGCTCAGTAAATGCTTCTGTGAATTCATCAATGAATGCATTATTAATATGACTCAACCCCAGTTCCCTTTGAGATTAAAACACATAATTCAGTCTGAAAACTCTCATTTAGACTTTGTTGGTCCACATACAAAATAGTAAATGAATAATAAGGAAATAATTCTTACTTATCCACTTTATCGAAGCATTTAAAACCACAATTACTATGAGTTGTTCACTGTTACATGTCATGCTTTTAGTCCTTGAACAGTTCCTTAGATGTGTCAATCAAACAGACTCTAGGATTTTCACAAACTCAAATGAACATTCAGTTTGTCAAAGGAGACACTGACAAATTCCCCAAGAACATACACTTGCCTAGATTCCAAATGATGCCTTACTGCCTCTCTCCCAGCCATTTTCTTTTCCCCACCTAGCTCAGTAGCTGGTCTAAGCACACACTACATTTAGAAGACGCATGCAGTTAACTGAGTTGTAATTGAATTTCTCACTAACGAATCATTCACATCTGAATACAGATCCTGCAGATTTATTTCTGCTCTAAGTGGCTTTGCAGCAGAGATAGTCAACTTCATCTATTCTCTTAACTCTTCAACTTCTGCATGTCATTTGTTCTACTAGGTGACTGTCATCACATAGCCATGCTTACCACTTCTAATGATTTTTTGCATATGTGTATGTGTGTGTGAATGTGGTTATTCATGTATCTGCTAACAGCTGCTAATAGGAGAAGACAGAGTATCCCCTGGAGTTGGAGTTATTTGTAATTGTGAATTGTTTGGCTAGAGCACTGGGAACCAACTTCAGTTCCCTGGGAGACCAGCAAACACTATTAATTCCTGAGCTACTTCTCCCAAGTCAGTCAGTATGCTTTAACTGGGTCTACTTGTGTATGTGTGTGTGTTCGATATGAGCTATTTATTCTCAGTCCCCACTTCATTTTTATCTAACCGTAGATCACTTCTATATTTTCCAAGAAAATCTCTTGTGATATTATAAGTAAGCTTTTCTCTTTTTAATATTTTAGTCTTTCTTTAAAAAAATTTCAGTTTCATACATGTTAATAATATATTGTTGTTATATTCACTTCCAGTTACCATGGTATATCCACAACACTTCTGATGGTCACCTTGTTGTCCAAGCTTACATTCCTATAGAGTGTGTGTGTGTGTGTGTGTGTGTGTACGAGCATATATGCATGTGCTCTAGCATATGAAAAGCCTTATGTAAGTGGTAAACCCTATGCTAATCATGGCAATAACAGTCACAACATATTCAGAAGACACTTTTATGAGCTTATCACACAGTAGAATTGTGTAAAGTTTCCTCAAGTTTTCTGAATTGGGTTGATCCTCACACCCAGTTCCACACAAGTGAATTTTCAAAGAGCTTTAATGAGTTAATGTATCAGGTGGCACAGACACATCCATTCATATTTTGAAATTTTTCTCTAAATTTTACTACATCATGTTTCAATTTCTTCATTTATTTTTCTAGATTTTGCTTTATTGTTTTAATATAAGTGCTCTCTAGATATATTTTTATCCTTCTTACAATCCTCTCTTCCTCTTCCATGTCTCTCAAAAGTTCATAGTAATGTAAAAAATATAAATAATAAAAAATGAAAAAGAACATAAACACCAGCAGATCTTAAAAGAAAACATGAGTAGCAGTAAAGAACTAACCTCAATAGTCTGTCCTAGGGGTATTGTTAAATCACATTGCTGCCCTAGTGTTTAAAAATGTACACTTATTTAATTACATATAATCATTAACAAATGTACACTGCTTCATGCTTGACTTAATTCAATGTCATATAATTATAAGAGTTCTATACTTAATTGTACAGTTGCTTCTGTGGGCTTCCAGATGCTCTTTGCTTATCTTATTCTCACTATTGCATAAAATAACTATACTTAAATCTATCCACCAATCCTATTTTTCACATTGTGCAGTTTAAAGATGTTGTAAGTCCTATTTGTATTAATTAATACAGAGATATATGGAGGTGCTGGACCATTAGATAATGGCAATTAAGATTGAGGTACCAAATATTTGAGTGTTTATCTTCCACAGCATTCTAAGAGGCTCTTCTTGTGTTATATTCTAGCATCTTCCTCCTCCTCCATGGTGATTTTAGGCTTTAAATTGTGATTTGGATTTTAGACTATGACAGTGTGCCTATGACAGTGTCCATTAAAGGTTTAATGTGCAAAAATAAAGCTAAATGAATATCATAACAGTCTATGCTTATTGCTACTTGAAAATTTTATTTGTGAAATTAGTATTTCATGAGATATACATTTAGTATTAGCACAAAGAGATAAAGATGTATTATCCATTGCTTTGCAGAACCTCTGCCTTGCTTTGGAGACAGATGATTCTAGCTTTTTAATGTGTTGTGTATATTTGGGATGATACCACTACTGCTGAAAGCCGAATAACCTATTTTGATGCAATACACTCCAGTCTTTGAAAACCATAGGCAAATACAAACAGTAACAAAAACAAAAATAAAAAAGCCAACCACCAAAATCTTAAAGCAACACCTATTGGGAAAGTCTTCACAAACTCCACACTGTTCACAGACAGACTTCCAGAAAGACAAAACTTTCTGTTACGCTAGGCCTGCACACTTTGGGCATGATCTTCATCCTTGGATGGCTGGCCATATGCTAGTAACCCATTCTTCCCGATGAGTTAAAACAGAAAGGATGTAGACATCACTAAAATAACCTCTGACATATTAATCAATAATTCAAACAATTGTATGCCTCTCATTAGAAATGTATTGAGACCATAAAAATATGGTGTATGACTTTTAACATCTAAGAAAAAAGTAAAACAACAAAAGTCCCGACTTGGAGTTACCATGGTGATCCAGAGATTCGGAGCATGTACTGCTCCTCCATGGGGCCAAAGTATAATTCGCAACACCCAGAAGCTGGCTTTCAAACTGCCTTTAGCTCCAATTCCATGGGATTTTTTACCCTCTTATGACCTCTGCAGGTACTTGCATATGCATACTTGGATATACAGCATTCATTACAAATTCATTTGTCCAAACCATAACCCTGAGTGCACACTTTAACACATCACCTCTAGATTAGGTTCTGATCAAATTCTCTTCACCCCAATCAATGAGATTGTTTTCAACCAAGAGCTCATATCTAGAGCTTGAGTGTAAACATAACTATTCCTTTTCACTCATAAAAGTTATGCAGTTTGAAACACCCTCTTTCTACCTTCTTTGGTCTACCCCCCCCCNTTCTTGTTACTGATTCCACATCCTTCAGCTCATCTGTGCCTGCTATTACTGGACTGCTAGAACTGGCAAATGTTTTTCTTTTATTTTTAATTTCATTTTAAATTTAGCATCTTTTCTTATTGCTTTCTTACATTCAGAGTAAACAATTGGGCCTCTGTTATTTATTTTTCAGTTCTATTGCCAACTCTTACCATTTACTTCTTAGCTACTGTAAGACAATCCCAATTTCAGTGCTCTATGTTCTTGCTTTATATTTTTCTTCTCCTTTTTTATTGTTTATGGAGTTTAAAATTAGTCAATACTATACATTTGTGTTCTACAGAAAACACTCAAGCAACATCAAGAAGGAGCAGGAAGTTCCCCTACCTCTAAAGTCAGCATTAGTTGTCAAAATCAATATGTTTATGGTTCTCTGATCTATATGACTAGAATCAAACTCTCATTGCAAGAAAGATGTGTTTTATGAACCCAGTCAAAATTTATATGAGTCTTTCCTTGTGTGCAACAAAAATCAAAGAACTTCCTGACAGCTAAAACCAAGTCAGTGATTGTCTAAAAGAGAACTAAACTAAAACACGTGTCATCTCAAGTCGGCTTATAGTTAGGAGAAAGATTCAGAATTTTTATGGGTAGCTGCGAGTTGGACACAGCCTTCCTTAACTTAAATAATATAACATTCAACTAATCCTTATTAAATACCAGTTCACTTTAACACCTATAAAACTATGTCTCACTCAAGAATCATTTGTGCCTTAGTGGATTATGTACCTTTATCATGAAGTAATTAAGTAAATTTAAAAATCTGTGGTGGTTTGAATGAGAATAGACCCATAGGCCCAAGTGTTTGAATATGTGGTCCCCAGGTAATACAAATGTGTTAGAAAGATTAGGAGGTTTAGCCGTGATGGAGGAGGTGTGTCACTGGCTGTAGACTTTGAGGTTTCAAAAGATTTGCACCATTTCCAATCTCTCTCTCCCTACCCACCTCCATCTTACTTACAGATTAAGATGTGAGCTCTCAAGGGTTGCTTCAGGGCCAAGTCCACCTACTGCCTGCAATGCTCCGCACTGTGACCATCATAAACTATTAACTCTCTGAAATGGGAAACTCCAAACTAAACGTTTTCTTTTTAATAATTGTGTTGGTCGTGGTGTTTTATCACAGCAATAAAAAAGAATTAAGACAAGTAGTCTTTGGTATGCTAAATGTGCATTGTTACCTGAGCGGTATGTCATATTCTTACGCTGAGATAGTGAACCAGTCCAGCTCACCTCCATTTGTCTAAGGGGGTGTTGCACAACTGCGTCTCATTTCCATTTGCTAATTTATTACACAGCTATAGAGAAAGATGGAGTCTCATCCTACTCTCTTCTATTACATTTTTTGTGTGTTTAGCAAATGAGGAAACATTGAAATTTGAAAGATGTCATGTCATGCAGAAACATAAATAAAGCAATACTAAATTCTGTACCAGTCATCTGTGCTCTGAGATGTACATGTAATGTATAATTCCAGTATCACCAATGGAATTTTTAATTCTAACTTCAACTATTTTAAATTATTCTTAAAGAATCTGAAATTCTGAAAACTATATTTTTATTTAACTAATTCTGTTTCTCAAAACAAATAATGCCATAGTCTAGTAACTCCTTCCTAACTGTGTCTGCTGAATCTAAAGCCATGCAGTTATCCACAACAACATACTCTTTTGTTGTTGTTGTTGTTTTTGTTTTGGTTTGGTTTTGGAGTTTCTGATTTTTTTGTTTTGTTTTGTTTTAGTATTATTATTCTTCCTCTGTGATTTGCTCTGTGCTATTTTCTCGACTAGAGCGGCTTCCCGTGTTTTCACATCCAAATGGCCATCCATTTTACAAATAACACTTCACATCGTCTGCTTCAGGGTGGATCCCAGGGTAATTTTATTTCCCCTGATCTTTCCTGCAAGATGCAGAAGAATTCAACATCCTGAGACTGCTCACTTGAGCACTTTTGACAGATTTATGCTAGAACTGTTAATGCTGCACAATCGCTTGCTATATGTGAACCTTGTCTTCAAACCTGACTTCTGGGATTAGTAAAAGGCTTCCCTTTCCTTTCCTATGGCACTTCCTTAGGGACATGCAAACACTAACTCCACAGTAGGTATTCAAATGAAATGGGTTTAAATAAATGAAATATACTGGAATTGAAAGCAAAAAAAAACAGTATAATTGTCCATCTTGTGAAAAGTAACTCCTTGAACCCGGATACTCTAGAGGAATTCCTGATTTTGTGCTTAAGTTTTATGTCCAATTTGCTCCAGTTTCAGCCCTCTCGACAAAAACAAACTCTTTTAATCTGTTGGTAAAATATACTGTCTTCCTGCCCACCTCACCGGGCTGATGAACTGATATATCACCCTTGCCTATTACCCCTTTATAGCTGTTTTGTTAAACTTCATACTGCAAAGACCTGTAAAAGGAATTTATAGCTCTAGGGATTTCAGCAAATTCTAAATAACCATAACAGGAACACAAAGCATTAATTAAAGACACCTGAATCTCCATTAGAACAGGACTTCTGACAGTTAAGGCCCTGCTGGCATGTAAATTTAAAATGGTACGACAAACGAGAGTAATTTGATGGGCAGAGGTTATAATGGAAAGTTAAAACCTTTGTCAAGAAAAGGTACCAGTCCTTGCTCTATCCCCCATCTCAGGGGCTACAGAACCCTCTTTCATAAAGCATATTAATACCTAAATATTTTTGCAGCCACTCATATGTAAGCTAGGCTCTTCTATAAGTACCACAGAGATTAAAAGTTTACCACCAATATTCATGTACAAAGTCTCAGATAAAAACAACTTTATTTTAATATGTACTATCCACAATTTGGCAGTTACTTACCTTAATGCATGAAATTACAAGGCCAAGAAATTACAAGACATGCTATACACTTCCATGCCTTCTTCCTCATAAAGGAGGCTGCTTTCCCTTAGTTCAGTTCCAAGGATGACTCATTCATAATGTGCTCCATCTCCTCTCCTGTTACTAGATGTTGCATGTAGTCTTATTCCTCAAGTAAACTTGAGATAAGGATTATAATGTGTTCTCATTCTTGTATAACACTTACACTGGCTTTGATTGTATTAGATTCTTAATAAATATTTGTTAATGGATTTAGCACAGCTGCTGATTACAAAGTGACATCATTTGTCATTACCAGATGCATAAATAGGTTATGAAAATTTATGTGAATTTGCATATAATTAAATTATGCCTAAAACTAGCATCAGGTAAGTTAGCAGTCTCCTCTAGGACCTCCTTACTTTGTGCACACTTCCTCCTTGCTTTCAGTTCGGTGACCGGCTTTGATTCTTTCCCATTTCTGCCTTGAGATGTTATTTAATATAACACCAGTTATGTAATTTCAGCTCCCAAATTGAATAAGAGATTCCCTCCAGTGGATGTCTCATTCTGACAAAAAGCCAAATAGTAATTATTATGCCTTTCAGAGGTTGAGCTATGGAATCACGCTTGCAATATCCCAAGCTTGAGTGCCTAGAAATTTATGCTGTGCCTCCGTGTTGGAGTTTCCATCTGTGACCATATTTCAAGCCCTCTCATTTTCTTTTTTCAATATGATTAAGATAATTCCTTTATGAAGTTGGAAGCTGAAAGAGATATTTAGAAGGAAACTTGATGCTTCCTGGCTTTACACACTTTCTCCCTATTTTTTTCTTATCATTTTTGCCACACAGAGAGGGGGGATTAATTTTAAAGTAGTCCCTAATTTTTTTTCAAAATATGTGACCTCCATATTAATAGGAACCACAGTACTCATTCATCATATCTGGTCACTGTGACCCTGACATTTACAGGCTGGAATGTTTCTTGCCCAGGACAAATGGGTGTCATTTGTAAAACACGCCGCACCCAATCGCAGGCTCCCATGGCTCTCAAACTACATTTTTAAGCAACAATATAAACCATCCCCCAAACTGAAAGGTCTTTTCAAATATTTACTGCCTACCTATGGAATTTTTATTCTGCTGGTTCCTACCATCAATAATCCTGAGCGCTGCGAGCTAAGTGTTGCTTGTGACCTCCAAGGAAAGTCTTAGTGCAGCAGAATGGGGGAGGTGGGTTCAGCACCTGTGCTCTTCTTCTGTACAGAGGAGGTTGGGGCAGACTTACCTTTTATATTTATTATTAATGCCTTCAACCCTTGCCTTTGCCAGTAAGCTCAATGTTTTTAAGGCTTTTCCCCCCTACATTAAATAAACGTGTGCACTGATGTCCTTAATGGCCTTTTTGTTACCATAGCCCATTATGATTTTTGCAGCTGACATTTGGGTTTAATATCTGAAGACCAAACTGTAAGTTTGGGCGTCCACTGTGATACATCTTGGTGATCTGAAGTCATGATCATTATTCCATATGGGAGGCCATCAGACAAGGCTACTACTATAGTATAGCTGTACCACCTCAAGGTTTAGTTTCTTATGGCATGTTCTTTTGTGTGCCTGTACAGTTGCATTATCCATATCAACATAAGCACATTTCAGCTCTTCTAATGGTTTCCATAAAAATATTATAGCCAGCATATAAGGGATTTATGAGTACCAATAGCTACATAAAACTTAGAGATTCTGTCTTGTTTCCTTCTATTTTACCCTCCATTATTCTCTCATCCTCCCCAAAAGCAAGACAATCTTTATGCTTCCTAAACAATATTTTTAGCATTCATCTCAAAATTTGGACAAGAGGTCACTGCTTGTTAAACAAAGATCCCCTCACCTTCCAAATCAGGAGTTTGTTCTACTGAAAACTCTATATCCTTCCTCAGGAGAATTGATAGAGTCTGGGAGAATAAAACTGCATTAGTCTTATGTGATTCCTGAAGAATTCTTCTTCCTCCTATTACAGTTTAATTGCCGTGTTCCAAACCAATAAATGGTGATCTCCAACAGATAGTTTAGCACAGCCTGCTTTGGCCACTGGTCTTAAGCTTAAGCCTAGGTTGAAATGTAAGCATGCTCTAATCCAGTACAAGCCTTAATGGGGAGACTGATAGAACTACCTCTACCCCAGTGTTCTGCTGCTTAACTCACAGAAGCCAGGGGTGGGGATATCACAGTTAGTTACTGGGATACTCTGCAGCTATGGTATCTATCTGAATATGGAAACACAAGGATGAGAATAGTTTTGCTTGCTGTGTGTTCTGCTCTGTGAATTCAGAGACAACACCTGTTAGCTGCAGCATGAAGAGGCTCTGACTAGTGGGATGTTAATGACAGTAATACAATTACACCTTATAGCAATCTCACAGAGTAGGAAACTTACCTTCCAGAGATAATCAAGCAACAATTTGTGTGTCTACTCAAATATGAAGAAACCAGGGTCACCACGTGGTTCTTTCTAGATATAAATCTCTAATTCCTGGATCATTATTATTTTGCAATAGAACCTGCCCACAAGTCTTCTAATAATTTGTTCCCTGTTTAACACCATTATTCTGTACAAAGATCAACAAGTCTCTGGACCCTAGAAACTTTTATAGTGGTCATTCACAAGTACAAAATTTTCTGTACATGGAAAATCACCATAATAAAGCATATATACCCCTTTTACCAATTGCACCATTTTACCAATAACTGCAAATTTCTAAATAATATGAATTAAGTTTGCCTTTTTGGCATATTAAGCATCTGAGGAAGCAGATCTGTTAATTGTTACTCTTGCCATAAATCAAGTGTCCTGTGTACAAAGTTAAAAGTCTTAACATGAACTTTCCACTTTCTCCTACCAACCTATGCAGTTACCTGTGGGAAGCATCTTGCATAGCACAGGTATTGTGGCTTTGTAATAAGAATCTTTTACGGTAGAATATTGTAGTACAAAGAAAGTGTATTCACCTCAAGCAGGTCTCCACCACCACCACCATCAATAACAACAATTCTGGGAAAGTTAATTCTATCAAATTCTAAAAGTTAATTATATCAGCTATAAGGAATACTAATAGCGACTCTGCTTTTTCTACCCACTTAGAAACATACTATGTAAGAAATACCAAAATTAAAACATTAAGATTACAATATAAGTACTTTGGAGTTCTGATTCTTTCTCCTTAGTCTAATATCAAAGGTTTATTATGAGACTCAAGGGACTCAGTGACACCATGAGGTGCTATGGGTGCTGCCATTTTGGATTGTGTCATGTGGTGACATTAACCAAGATTGTAAACTTAAATAATATTTGTCTTCTTTATGATATCATAAGCAAGAAAAATGGCAGTCAAATTACATGATTGCTTCCATCTTGATAAAATTCCTTAATCAATGTGGATGCAAACCACAAAGTAGTATTCTGCTAAAAATGAGTTCAGCCTCATATCATAATACAGCAAACCCATCACTATCCCTGGGGCATCCACAGCTTTATAGAACAAATGTGGATTGTTACATCCATTTCTTTAAAAAGTACTTTAGTTGGGTAGGTTATTATAACTAGAGAAGGAGATAGTATCTATGGTCTAGGTGGAGATCAAGAGTAGCTGATAGAGTAGTTAGAATCATAGCATGTGGTTTCTCTCAGAGTGCAGAAGAGATATGGAGACAAAGACATGCTCTGCAGAGTAGCTTCCTACTGAACATTACCAACCCTATTCCAGAATGGGACAAGATTTG
Source organism: Ellobius talpinus (assembly GCA_001685095.1). NCBI lineage: Eukaryota > Metazoa > Chordata > Mammalia > Rodentia > Cricetidae > Ellobius > Ellobius talpinus. The sequence continues at coordinate 19,121 of LOJH01006794.1, read as the reverse complement.
GACTGTTTTGCTCTCTTTTTTTCCAGTCACAAGGTTCAGGAATAAAGACTGACCCAATATAAGAATCTGAAGGACATGTTGAGATAGATATGACTGAGTAAGTATTAGGGTCAAATCCCATCTTTTAGTGCCAGCTTCTCGGTGAGCTTATGCAGCACAGGACAATATGCTAACATAGCTTAATGTGCTCTGCTCTGATAAGAAAGAGGACTTATCAGCCAGACTAGCATCTCAGGGAGAGTTTAGGCAGTTAGATTTAGGAGTGTAAGCTGGTAAAAGATGGCATGCAGAAGTAAAGGTCAAGAGTGGACATAGAAAAAGACTTGAAGGTGAGAAACTTGCAACCATTTGCCATTCTACCTTATGACGCTGTCTTTGTGAGTAGAACTTAAAAAGTTGAAAGGAATGTCCAATGAATTTCTATTGAGTCCAGACCTCAATTGACAGGCGTCCTAATGACTTGAGGTCTGTTTTAAGAAAAGACAAAAATATATAGCAATGGAGATCTTGGTTCCTATTTTAGGCAAGATAAGGTTAAGGCTACTCTCTGGTAATAAGACATCACCAGTAGCCAGAAAGTGGCCGGAAATTATTGCCCTTTGGGGATAGAATTGGCAGGCAAAGCCAAAGTCATGATGAAGACTAGAATGATCCCTGAGGCTCAAATTTCTAACAATGTGACAGGCATAGCTGGTGGCAGAAAGCTGGAGGACCCCCGGGTTTAGGATTAGGAAGTCAGACTAGGGTACCTGTAGACTGAACTGGGACAATACATTGGTATTTATGTGGAATGTGTTGAATGACAAATGGCCTCTGCTCTAGAGGTCAGTGATATTGTGAGAAAGTAAGACAGGGCTGAGGTACCTACACCTTTTATTCTTGCTAAGGCCATTTCAGGCTTAACTAGAATTTTGCCTCATTAAAGGAGAATTACATGGAAAACTACCCAACTATATTCTAGGATCTGAGGCTTAGATGCCCAACTAAACTATTTTAGTGTCTGTAAAACTGCCTGCCCACTTCACCCAACTGCCTACCTTAGCTTCTATTTAACTTCTTCTCTGTACAAATTCTGAGAGACTAAGATGTGGCTTTTGTCTTGAAAAGCCCCATGGTCCAAATGCTTGGAGCTAGTATAGGTTCAGACTGTTTTAGTATAACCCTAGCTAGCTGGAATAACAACTTCCAATTGTCTGTAAACTGTGTCTGCATGGTCATCTTTGGTGAGATCTCCATAATAAGAGAGAGAATGGAAGGCCAAACTGAGTTAACAGGGTCCACCAAAACCCTGGCAATATCAAGACCTGATTGACTACCATTAAGCCCTAGTAAATTTACTGAACAGCTGTGCTTTCAAAGGAATAAGGACAAGAAAGGAGAGACAGGTAATGGAAAAAAGGAAAGGTTATGGGGAACAAAGTGTTGGAAACAAATGTTAGCTCAGGAGTGATCTAGGTGACATGGTAATAAAAGGAAGAGGACCACCCTGTACATGAGCAGACTTGTTCTTTAATCAGAACACTGAAGACACCATTCTCTCCAAGAGAGTGGAGACTGCATGTAGGTATCAGAGAGGACTTGGGGGTTTTAGAGGGTGGGAAAGGAAAATTTTGGGGATGGAAGATTTCATCAGCAGGTCTGTGATGTCGGAGCCCCTCTGTGTGTGGCTTTTCTTGGATAATGAATAAAGAAGCTGCTTTGGGCCTGTTGATAGAGCAGAATTTAGGTAGGCCTGGAAGACAGAACTGAATGTTGGGAGAAGGGAAGGGTCAGAGAGAGACCCCGTGGATCCACCGGAGACAGATGCTGGGGATTTTACCTGGTAAGCCACTGCCATGTGACAATACACAGATTAATAGAAATGGGTTAAATTAAGATGTAAGAATTAGCCAATAAGAAACTAGAAATAATGGGCCAAGCAGTGATTTAATTAATACACTTTCTGTGTGGTTATTCCAGGGCTAAGCTAGCCGGATGAACAAGTGGCCCCCTACAATAGGTCTGTTAATCTGCAGTCTCAAAGCAGTACACAATGGAGGTTTGGATGTCAATCTTCTTACAGAAAGCTATTAGATCCTGACCATCAGTTATTAGTCAAATCAGATTTCCAGCCATGTTTTCCTCCCAACCTCACCTACTCTTTTTAAACCCATAGAGTCCATTCAGTGCTTCAAATATGTATATGGTTATATATCATTCCAATGAAGCATGTGTTACATTTGACATCCAAACCTCCAATTAACTTAGAGCCAGGAGATGAGACCAAGACCATGGAAGAATGCCACTTACTGGCTTGCTTAGGATGCTTTCTTATATAACCCAGGACCAGCAACTAGTGAGGTCCCATCTATCATAAGCTGGGTGCTTCCCTATCGATCACTAATTAAGAAAGTGTCCTAAGGCTGGTCTAAAGTACAATCTTATGAAAACATTTTCTTAATTAAGAATCCCTACCTTCCAATGACTCTATCTTATGTGAAGTTGACATAAAACTAGCCAGCGCCCTGTCAATCAGGAAAATCATTTTCAATAGATTTGATAATCCCAATTATATCTCAGTAATATTTTGGCTACACAAAAGAAGATCTACCACATGACTTTATTAAGCTATATATTTTTCTCTGCTCCCCTCCCTTCCTCTCCCTTCCCCTCCTACCCTTTCCCATTGTCCCCAAGCTCCCAATTTACTCAAGAAATCTTGTCTTTTTCTACTTCCCATGTAGGCTAGATCCATGTCTCTCTTAGGGTCCTCATTGTTGTCTAGGTTCTCTGGGATTGTGAATTGTAGGCTGTTTGTTTGTTTGTTTTTTCCAAAGCTGAAACTGCTGGGAGCGGATTCTTGAAAACCATTTCTTTGTAGCTAGCACTTCACCAAAGCTGTTGAGAAAGACTGAATCAGCAGCAAAACCTAGTTCATCTCCATATGCTCAGATGACAGACAGTGAGAGGAAGGGCTCAGCTCCCTGTGGACCTACACATTAGCTACTTTGGGAGATGGGAATATGAGTGAGTTTTCCTGTGCAGCTGCATATTAGCATTTCTTTCACAGACTCTTTAATTTTAATGCCTTCTTATGTTACAGAGTAACTTCTTTGATGACTTCTGCCCTATCTGGGTACTCACTTCTCTAGCTCTTTCCAAAATAGACCACCTGTTTGGTAAAATGAGTCACTTACCCTACAAATCCTAGTTCCTTGGTGGCTACAAATAAACAAGAGTTTTACTACCTTAGAATATCACTTCTGCCATGTAACATAAATACAATCATTTAAAGCTTGCAAAGTTTTTGTAGTGCATCACTCTCAGCAGAGGGAAGAATTGGATTACATGAGTAGAGTCTAAGGAGTTTCAAAAGTCTAAATGCAGGATGGAAGATATCAACAGTCCCACAGAATAAAATTATTTGGACTGCTATAAAATTATTATTTGGACAACTACATTGTTAATGATCCCAATTCATATAATATATTTATTAATAGCAAAATTTTACATTCAAAGTTGATTAAGATGTTTTCTTTTTTTACTGTTTTTATTGAGCTATAATTTTTTCTCTGCTCCCCTTTCTTTCTACCCCTTCCTCTTCTGCCCTCTTCTATGATTCCCATGATCACAATTTACTTAGGAGATCTTGTCTTTTTCTACTTCCCATGTAGATTAGATCCATGTAAGTCTCTTTTAGGATTTTCTTTGTTGTCTAGGTTCTCTGGGATTGTGAGCTGGTTTTTCTTTGCTTTATGTCTAAAAGTAATTTATGAGTTAGTACATATTATATTTGTCTTTCTGGGTCTGGGTTACCTCATTCAATATGATGTTT
>LOJH01006794.1:0-13685 GCA_001685095.1 Ellobius talpinus | reverse complement strand
TCATTCTTCTACATGTTGATATCCAATTATGCCAGCAACATTTGTTGAATATGCATTCTTTTCTCCACTTTATAATTTTTGCTTATTTCTCAAAAATCAGGTGTTCATAGTTGTGTGGATTGATATCCAGGTCTTCAATTCAGTTCCATTGGTCCTCCTGTTTTTTTATGCCAAAATCAGTCTATTTTCAGTACTGTGGCTCTGTAATAGAGTTGAAAGACAGGGATTGTGATGCCTCCAGAAATTCCTTTATTGTACAGGATTGTTTTGGTTATCCTGGTCTTTTGCTTTTCTATGAAGTATGAAGTTCTTTTGAGGTCTGTTACATTACTGAAGGTGTTTATGAGTTGAAGAAGTTTTGGGGTCACATATGTAAACTATCATATCATCAACAAATAGTGGAAGTTTGGCTTTTTCTTTTCTGATTTGTATCCCCTTGATATCCTTTTATTGACTTATTGCTCTAAGTAGAACTTCAAGTAATATAGTGAATAGATATGGAGAAAGTGGACAGCTTTTCTTGTTCTTGATTTCAATGGAATCACTTTGAGTTTTTCTCCATTTAATTTGATGTTGGTTATTGGAATGCTGTAAATTGCCTTTATTATGTTTAGGTATGTTCCTTGTATCCCTACTATCTCCAAGACCCTTATCATGAAGGGATTTTGTATTTTGTCAAAGACTTTTTCATCATCTAGTGAGATTATCATGCTTTAGTTCTAGTTTATTTATCTAGTGGATTACATTGCCAGATTTTTGTATGTTCAACTATTCCTGCATCTCTAGGATAAATCCTACTAGGTTATGGTGAATTATTTTTTCCAATGTGTTCTTGAATTCAGTTTGCCAGTATTTTATTGAGTATTTTTGTATCAATGTTCATGAGTGAGATTAGTCTGTAATTCTTTTTCTTAGTAATATCATTGTGTGGTTTGGGTATCAGAGTAATTGTAGCCTAACAGAAAGAGTTTGGCAACATCCCTTCTGTTTCTACTGTGTGGAACAATTTGAGGAGTATTGGTATTAGTTCTTTAAAAGTCTTGTAGAATTCTGATATGAAACCATCTGGTCATGGACTTTTTTTGGGGGGTGGGATATTTTGATGACAGTTGCTATATTTTTTAGCAGTTATAGGTCTATTTAATTTTCCTATCTGGACTTTATTTAATTTTTACAATGACCCTACCTTTTTCTATCTCCAGCTGTGAAAACTCCCAAGGGAAATTTCTCTGTTTAGAAAACTCTTGGTGTAAATATCCTAACTGCATGGTTTTTTACATTCTGTTCAACTTCTTGCTTGCTTTCCTTACCAACTGACAGCTAAGTTGTAGTTTTTCTATGTTATTTGCCTTTAGAAGTCCCTGTAAAATGCATTTGAGTATGCTCCGTGAGAAATATTTCTTTCCAGTCAGTTGCCAGCAGGCTTAATATAGACTTTCAATTTGTCTATTGGTCATGCTGAGTGGTCCTTGGGTCTCTATCCAGTAACACCTGCTGCCCATATATGCCCATTTTGCCTTGAGGGCAGTAGTCAACTTCAAGTGCTGGACTTCACCTATTACCTTTGTTGAGATTAAGTTTCATATTGAACCCTATATTGTGCACCAATTTTACTGAACATAGATAACTTACTTAGATTCTTCATCTCCCATGTTGCAATGGTGATGAAACTGCAGCTGCGGCTTACTAAGAAAGGGGTGACTTGTGTTTGGGTGAATCAGACTTACATTCTCATACTTGCATAGCCATTACTTTATGAGCTGAGCAATGTCTCCAATTTTTGATACTAAATTCCATTCTTCTTCCAACCCTAGAGCTTCATGTTTTCTGGTTGCATTTGACTCAAGTGGACTCTTTGACTTGAATATTTTCATTGGTCTCCATGAGAAGTCCCAATGTTTTCAATGTATAACTCTTGAGAAAGACTACACTAAGGAGAACTTTGTTTTGTATATCATAGAGAAAGGATGCTGTCAGGTTCTGTGTGGTATAAAGTCTATGTTGGCCCAGTCTAGGTGGGGCTGCCCCAGGATTCACAGATTCTGTCATAATACCATAACCATTAATTGTAAGAAACAATGGCCTTGGCACTTCTCCATTAGATAAGACTTACATGCTTTAGGTTTATTACTTCATTTGATATAAAACAGACCAATAGACTGTATGAACCATAAAATAAAAATGTACTTTTCTACTACTTTATATCCATAATTCATTATAGAGCTGAGTAATAGATGAATAGAGATGCAGTCTTATTTTGATTATTTCCTCCAGAAGAATATCTGTGGGGGCTTAGAAGGAGCAAGGATTTCAAATTTCTTAATCAAAAAATTTATCTTAATATCCTTTATCTGTGCTTCTCCACATTCCTGTAACTGATAAATCAGAAAACAGTATGTTTAGGGCATCTTATAGCTAGATACATTTACTAATGCTATAAAAATAAAATAAACAACAACAAAACAATACTACATAACACCACCTACATATTTGAAAAATTGTCTCCTGTGAAACTAAAGATTCCTGTTACCATATCAAAAAGCTATGAAAATGATTTCTTTTTCAATGAAGAAAATGGTTTATTTAGTAAATATTCTGTTAATTTGGTGGTCATGATTATTTTCAACTAAATAGTCTCATGAATTCAATCTGGTCCACTCATATGTCTAAGCTTCTCTTCGAAATTCACAATGATTAGTTAGTTCAAGGAAAAAAATCCTATTTAAACTCTTCTCACATCTTTTGCCTCTAGTCTCTCACCTTTGTTAGGTTTATCTCCAAATATTGACATCATTCCAGGTTAAAAAATAAAAAGGAATGGGATAAAATTTCTTGAAAGTCAGGTTCCAAAAACATAGCATATTTGTAGGGAATTTAATTTGTCAAAGAAACTCATAAAACCAGTTCAAATTCAGCACTGAAAATAAAACGGACATGGTTGTTCAATAGAAGGCCTTTCAAAGTAAGATAGTCATTTTTGTCCATCATTATTTTCTATCAGTTTGTTTCAGGGTGGGATAACTAGAATATCTTGACAATATCTTGTATTTTAATATAAAGGTAGCTAACAATATCAACCCATTATTATGCAATCCTTTCTCTGTAGTGTTGTACACATATGTAGTCCTTATTCTCTTTTGATGCTGATAGTTAAATAACTGTAGACAGACCTTGAGAAGAAACTGTTATTTTTTTTCCTTATTTTGTAATGTATCTTGCCTATTGTCTTCTGAAATTTATGGTTACTCTTGCAGGAAAATAGACATATGTGGGTCATTTAAAACCCTTAGCAGCATCTGTTCTTCCTGTATTGGTAATGGGGCCTTTGAACCATAGGCTTCAAGACCTCACAGACTATCTGATGAATCTGGGGAATCTCAGCCACAATTCTGTCTACCCTGACCTCCCAACACTGGGATTGTGGACAATATTCTTTAGCCCTTTCATTGACAAGGGAACAAACCATATAACAAGCATTCAAATGATGTCTTCAACACCACCAACTGTCCTCTGAAGAATGGCAGTTGAACTCCACAGATCTGGGACTATGTTTAAAGTTTGTGAGTTTAACCTGTACCCACAGTTAAAATTACTTTATTCCTACAGAAATTTTAACTATAATTCAAGCAAGTTTGATGTCATATCTTTAATCATATACCATTAATGTGATGATACACAAAAATTCCAGAATTATTTATCTAGACATCATAAGCCTTCATGAATATCATTTTGTAAATTAAAATCTTTATTATGGTTCTACATCTAGATTTACATGATATTTAAAGTTTAATAGAACTGGTGATAGAACATGTGCTATCTGTCATTTATGTGACATTTCTTAAATAGAAAAGATGAAATGCTATAATTTAGGTTACATTGGGTCATTGTCAATATTGTGAAAGTCTGGTAGAGAATCTTGCTCTTTCTTTCACTCTTGTCCTTATCCTTCAAGTAAAATTGTCCCTCCATTTATTTTTTGCTCTAGCCTTGAGTGTCAAATAATTTTGAAGTGTGAGACAATTATTTGTTTTTTGGATGTTATCATTTATTGGAAGAAAGATAAAATCAATGTGACATTTCCAGAACAATGAGGATTGACAAATGTAGATGGTCTTTAAATGTGAAACACTAAATTTTAAAAATGTCATCTGTATACTCTGTCAGACTTGGTCAAAGATAAAACAATAAAACTTATAGATATAAAAACTAATAATATTTCACCATATTATTGAAGATAAAGATGGTGTTCTCATTTTGCTTCATGTCTGCATAAGTGTTGCCATATCAAAATCTAGAATAACTGCAGCCATATTATTATAGAAATTTTGTGGTTTGGGTCATTAACAAAATACATATTTTTTTGTGATTGAGTTATGTGTGCTTGTGGTTGGAAAGCAAGTCCCCAGCTATAGCTTTGTGGAATGACAGCAGCAAATGAGGAATATAATGTTTATATCACTCTTATTTATCAATGTCTGTATGTCCCCAAAGCTACCTGCCCACTGCCTTTTTATCTATTCTTATCTTACAGATAAAAATGCCATGGAAATTTAAGTCACAGATTAAGTGGAAAAGACAGAAAACTAGCAGAGAAGAATTCTTGGTGCATAAGTTATAACTGCTAATATTATAGTGACTGTTACTGTTAGTATTCTTAAAAGTATATAAATTGTCAGTATATACACAAATATTCTTGCATTTCTACTTTTACTATTACTATTTATTATTTCTAGAATTTCTTTGCTTTCTGAACTTGGTTTACATTTAATCATGGGCTTTACTAAACTAAAATTGTGTGACCTTCAGAAAAGCATGGTCATCACAGATCTGAAAGAGAGGTTAGGAAAGATTTCACAGTTCTGATATTTCCTTTTTATTTTTATGTTTTAACAACATTTCATTGAATGTTTCTGGTAAATTATTTGAATGAGTTGATTTAGACTGATGTTAGAAATAGCTCATTTAGTGGTTCTGGTAGCAGATTGTTTTTCTATAACATGTTAAGATCAGGGAATTATTTTTTTTCATAGTCAATTTTTAGATAATGATTTGAAGTGCGACAGAAAAAAATATATGTCACAATTTGGGATTCAGCCACATATTGAGGAATTTAGAGAAAGCTTTTCCAGGCAGGAACCATTTTTCCCTGCCAGCCTGAACCAAAGGGATTTAAATAGAAAGTAATGAGAGACAAAGGAAGTAAGATCTGCTGTTGTTTTTGATGCTTGTATGTGAATAGGTGCTGTAGACCCTGTTGACACTACCACCGCTTCATAGATTTTTTTTTGGATGGACAATTTCACAGAGATTTTCTAAAACACAAAACTTTATTTTCCCTTAATTGCATAATATATACAAACCATCTCTGTAATATTCAAATTCATCCATTGAAAATTTAGGGAGTGAACAAATATCTAGATATCAGCCTTGTATGTGCATACACTCAAAAGCAGTTTATCAATAAACTATATTTGTGAAATAAATCTAGTTTGTGCTCTACACTTAAATCTTGGCAATTTCATAATATTTTACATTCTTTGGTGTGTCTAAATCTCTGTATTCTCACCTAAACAATGTTGGTAAGAATATCTCAAGATATTCTAATTCATTATTCAGGATATTATACTGATTCAATTGTTACACAGACAGATGGACACGCACACACACACACACACACAACCTTCTTGTAACACCTAGAGCAGTCAGGAAGCTTCTAGAAAAATGAAGTTTATTTATAATTTCAGTAACTTCCAAGTCCCACAGGAAAGTTTAGAGTACAGCCAAATTATCTTATCTGGGACTGACCTTGGTTCATTTCTAACTTAGAGGCTAACTCAAATGAAATTCTCTCTCTTCTTTATCTCCTCTCTCTCTCAACACAGAGTCTCATGCAGTAGAGGGTGGTATCTAACTTCCTAAGCATTAGAGGATGGAGTTGAAGATATACAGTTATAACCATAATTTTCTTTAGTTATGATAAATGATAAATTAGATATAAAACTTCACACTGACAAAGATAAAATAGATGATAGAATATTTTCTGTAATTTTGCTAGGTTAAAATAGACTAAATATTGTAACTACAATTTTTTCTTAAAAACTTTTTTGTACAAGTAGTTTTTTGTTAAAGTTAAAAGCATTTTTAATTAGACAGAAAAGGGGAGATGATTTGGGATGTCCTTCTGTGTATGTCTTGATTTTATTGATTGATAAGTCAAGCTGTTTTAGACAATGGCTTAGCAGAGTAAAGCCAGGCAGAAAATTCAAACAGAGATAAATAGTGAGAGTAGGTGGAGTCAGGGAGACGCCATGTAGGTGCAGAAGGAGAGAGATGCCAGAACCTAACCAGTAGGCCACAACCTTGTGGTAATATACAGATTAAGATAAATGGGTTAATTTAAGATGTAAAAGCTAGCTAGGAATACACCTATGCTATTGGCCAAACAGTATTGCAATTAATACAATTTATGTGTGATTATTCAGGTCTCAGTGACTGGGAAATGAAGGCATAACCTCCACTTACATAAACAGAACAGGAACTTGAAGGCAGAAGCTGATACAAAGGACATGGAAGAGTACTGTTTACTGGCTTCCTCTCCATGGCTTGCTTAGTCAAATTTCTTATCCCACTCAGGGCCACCAGCCCCAGGGTGGTCTCAGACACAATTGACTGGGCTGTCCTACATCAATGCTAATTAAGGAAGAGCCCACAGACTTGACTATAGTCTAGTTTTATGAAGGCATTTTCTCAATTGAAAATTTCCCCTATAAGATGACTCTAACTTGTATCAAGATGACATAAAAACCAGCCAGGGCAAGAGATTTGTATTTTAAACTTGAAACTGGTTGCCCAATAGCAATGCTAGATAGGCTGACTAAGGGTCTTGTCAAGAAAATGTAATTTAAAAGTCCAACACACTTGATTTTAGAGTATGGACAATAAGCAGCCTATCAGCTACATTTTTTTTGTTAGAAGTATATACTTTTAAAGACTTATTTTATGTATATATGTGTATATGTATGTATGTATGTAGGTATGTATGTGTGTGTGTGTTTGCCTGAGAGAGAGAGAGACAGAGACAGAGAATACACAGGCATATATACAGCTGGGTGATTGTCGAGGAAAAGGGGGAACACTTGACCTGGATCCTCTGAAAGTACAGTAACAGGCAGTTGGGTACTGTTTGAACTAGGTGCTCAGAACCATATTTGGGTCCTCTGAGAGACTAGTACATGTTCTCTCTGTGTCTTTCTCTGTTTCTGTCTCTCTGTGTCTCAAGAGGGACTCATGTGAATAGAATTAAATGAACAGAACAACCCAGATAAGACATGTTATGCTCATTTCCTGATCAACTGCCAGGTTCTTAACTGGCAGAATTCTAAAAGTTCTGCCTGCCAGAATTCTACACATTTCAATTCAGTGTTTTGTTCATTATTACATATTTGGCTAATCTTGTCTTTCATGAGCATTCAATACTTTTCCCTATCCTGAAATTTAATGTCTGTACTTTTCATGGATAAAAAGTTACAAATAAAAATAGCGGTGACTGTAGCTGAGAAAGAGGGCAGACTATGGGTGACTGTGAGAGCAACAGCTGTTAATAGGAGCAGGAACACTTGAAGACTCAGTGTTTGTCTAATGATTGTCTGAAAACTCCTGAATGACCATACTCTGTAAACCTTTATAACATAACTACACCATAGAACAAACCAACTCAATGGACATCACCCAAAAGGAAACAATGACATCTTCATCAAGGTGGTCAGATAATACCATTGTTTTTCACAATTGGAAAAAAATCAAATTCTAGAAGTAATAATTTTTCTCAAGATATCATAATTAACCATTTAGAATATCAGCATACCAAATTAAAGTAGCATAATTTTGGTGTGTATGTGTGTGAGAGAGAGAGAAAGAGAGAGAGAGAGATGGTAAATATTGATTATTGATAGACAGACAAATAAATAGATTAGTTGAAAAGTAGATAATACATAGGTGATTCAGTCTTGTTTACAGAAGGTATAACCAGACTTTTCATTAGTTAAACATTTATTTCTCAGAATTTCATCATGATTCTAAAGAAAATGATTGAATCCAACCCTATTTATAAGTATAAAGTAATGCAATGGTTGATAAGATAGTCATTTTATTGAAAAAAATATTTCATACATTTTGACCATGCTTTCCTCTCCCCTAATTCTTTCTAAATCCTCCAATCTCCTAACCTAACTTTATATTCACTCCCAACTTTATGTTCATTCTCCTTCTCTCTCTCAAACAAAAAATTAAAGAAAACAAAATTAAAAGATAAGAAACACACACATTTCTTACAATAAAATCACAAAAAGAAAATCAAAATAAATAAGCAGAAGATTAATAAAACAAACAAAAATGCTCAAACAAAGCAAAATAAGACAAAGAATCAATGAAAATACCACTGAACTTGTTTTGTGTTGACCAGTTACTCCTGGATGTGGGGCAAATCCTCAAGTGAGAAATATGTCCAGTGAGAACTTCCCTGGAGAAAACCCATTTTTCCTTTGACAGCAAGCATCTGTTGTAGATAATTTCTTTTTTAGAGATGGTAACCCTTGTTCCCTTCCCATTCTTTGTATTGGATCTCCATCTAACTTGAAGCTGTGTAGGTCTTATAAATGCTACTACTGACTCTATGAGGTCATCTTGTGGAAGACAGTATTTCCTCTCAGTTGATTCATTTCTATCATGACTACACAAGTCAATCTTCCTCCTTAGACAAACGACAGTTGTTTAATTTTCTCTTTTTCTCACCACATTATTGAGGCCTGCAAACCACACTACAGAACAGAGATTTTCTGTTGTTCTATAAATCCCAAGTTCATCCAGTATCTGCTTTTTAACAGCTTCACCATTTATCTGGTGCATTTTGTCACTTCAGAGAGCAAACTTGCATGCTGCTGGTGTGACTACCTATGAAACTGTACAGAAATTTCCCCTAAATATCAGCAAATTATTGGAGTGACAATGCAGGACAGCAAAGGTTCACAGGGATTCCCAGGAAAACCTTGTTTATTTACCCATAAAATTCTGGGTTCAAGTTTTGAAGACATGGCTTGGAAGATGCAGAACTGCTGGGAATATTCATTACTATATGAAGATTGCATAAGTATATACATTTTTTCTTTTAGCAAACCATTTTCAACATACTGGAGCAAATGTATTCATTTCAATCTAAAAAAATGAACAAAAATTATGAGTTGAAGGCAAAAATAAGAAAAGGTAAAACAAAGAATAAGTGAAAAAAGAAAAGTAACTGGACCATATTTCTTATAAGAAAATGATCTCTTTGATATATTGTCAATAACACATGCTTCCTGGACTTCTCTTTGGGGAAAGGAATTCATGTTAATCCATTTCTAAGGGGATCAGATGTATCTCTATGCAATGCTCATTGAATAGTTACAATTACTGCTCTTTCTGGTACCTGATCTTGCAAAAGCCACCATTCCATCTTCCAAAAACACTGATTTCCCTGAGTTCTGAGAGTTAGATAAATATTGAGTGACTTTGGTTTGAATAACTTCTACTGACCGATTGGTAGTGTGCTCACTGCAAATACTCCAAACTTTCGAGTATTTTATAGAGAACCAGTGTCACAAAATCTCAAGATAATAGAGACCAGAAAAGTTTCAAAGAAGCAATGTGCTCCTTAGACATTGATTCTGGGAAACTTTACAAGGTTAGCTCTCCTAAGAGACAAATGCTACATCCTTGCTCAGTCTCCTAACCTTACATCATAAGTGGCAGAGACCATGTGACTTCAGCTGATCCTAATGTCCAATATTCTACTGACTTCAAATCAAACATTTATAGAAGTATGAAATTAAGAAAACTTTCTCTGTTTAACCTTTTTGGGGTAAGATACTTATAAGCAGGAAGCATGTTATATTATCTGACACTGTTTTTACCTTTAATTTGGATAAAAGCTTCACAGTGAAAATGCATGATTTAGTTACTATATTATTAAGAATTCATTGAACTATTGGAGAATCACTTGTAATAATCTCACTATAATGTCAGGTGAACTATGCTACATCCATGTTACAAGGTTTTGTCTTTAGCAGTTTATTGGGTGTGTTTTCTGTTATCTAGAAATTTGTCTGTTATTCTCAAAGAAACAAATTGAAGAATGCAGTAGGGAAGGTACATAAATGCCTAATAAACTACAAACACTATTATCTTAGATTTTGCCTAATTGAATGAGAGAGCAAATAATGCACATTCCTTGGTAGGTTTTTAAAATGAGCTCCTAAGAAGAAATAAGATTTTTTAAAAATTTAATTAACTTTTTTTCTGAGAATTTCATACATGAGCACTTTGTTTACATCATTTCTAACCTACACTCTCAATGTTCCAGCTCCTTCTATGTCTTTCCAAATTCCTCTCAAAATTCAGTCTCTTCGTCAATTGCTATTATGCAGTAAGGTTTTTATACTTATTTATTTATTTTAAATTACCTTTTCTCATTTTACAACCAATCCTAGTTCCCACTCTCTCCCTTCTCCTTCTCCTGCTCCCTTTACCTCCCAGCTACCCCACTGCTCAACCACTCCTCAGCAAGGGTAAGTCTTTCCATGGGGAGTCAAAAAATTCCACCACATTGCTTTGAGGTAGTACCAAGTCCCTCCCTACGATATCTAGGCTGAGCAAGCTATCCCTCCAAAGAGAATGAGTTCCAAAGAACCAGTACAAGCAGTAGGGATAAATCCTGGTCTCACTGCCAGTGGTCCCACAGTCTGCCCCAGCCATTTAGAAGGTCTAGTTTGGTATTATTCTGGTTCCCCACCTGTCAGGCTGGATTCAGTGACCTCCCATTAGCTCAGGAAAGCTGTTTCAGTGGGAATTTCCATCATGGTCTTGTCCTCTTTCTCGTATTATTGCTCTTCCCTCTGTTTCCCTGGACTTCGTGAGCTCAGCCCAGTGATGTGCTGTGGATCTGTACATTTGCTTCCATCAGTCGCTGGATAAAGTTTCTGTGGTGACATCTAAGGTCATCATTTGACTACAGGATAAGGCTAGTCCAGGTACCCTCTCCACTATTGCTTAGGGTCTTAGCTGGAGTCATGCTTGTGGATTGCTTGGAACTTCTCTAGCTTTAGGTTTCTTGTTAGCCCCATAATGGCTCCCTCAATCAAGATATCTCTTTCCTTTCTCTCCCTCTCTGTCCTTTCTCCCATCTAGAGCATCCTGTTCCCTCAAGTTCTCTTTCCCCTTCCCCTCCTTCCCTCCTCTTCCTTTCCTCCCTCCCTTCTTCCTCCACCCCTACACTCCAAATTTTCTCAGTATACCTTGTCTATTTCCCTTTCCCGTGAGGATCTATATATGTCTCTCTTAGGGTTTTTCTTGTTACCTAGCTTCTCTGAGGTTGTGGTCTATAGGCTGCTCATCCTTTGCTTTACATCTAATATCCACTTAGGAGTGAGTACGTACCATGCTCTTCTTTCTTGGTCTTGGTTACCTCACTTAGAAGCAGTAAGGTTTTAGTGTAATTGTTACCATCTCTTGGTCCTAAATCTCATGTGTCAGAATGGCTCAGATGTTTGTTATAAAATGCCCACAGGTATTCACAACCTGGTCTAGGTTTCAGATTTTCAGAAGACACCATTGTTGTGTGTGTTTCAAAAGCTTCTAAACAGTTCTTAACAGCACTCACATACATTAATTTACAATTTCATGGGGATTGTTGGAAAGGTATGTCTAGTTTTTATCATAATTGGATACTCGAAGACTTTTACTTTGTTTTCAGTCAACAATTTTTATTTTGATACACACCTGCATATTTCTACTTTTATTTTACTTTATTACTTGCATTCTTTGTTTAATCAATGAATTAGTGCAAATGCTTTCAAGGCTTATACTATCTTGTAAGTTTGTTCATTTTGTAAATAGCTGTATGATGATTATATCCTTGAATATTGCTTTGATGAAATAAATTTGGCCTTGCTTCAAATGATATTTCAGTTTCTATTTTTATTCTCAGAATTTGAAGTTTACCACTGCTTTTCAAAGTTCTCTTTTGTTTTGCTTAGCAAAGAATGACATGTTAAATCCTTGTGATCTATTGAGATTTCCTTTATATAAGATTTAGGTTCTTGCTAAAAACAAAGTTTATATTTATTCTTATGTCAGATCTATTTTGTCTGTGAATTTCTAAATTTGATGTGCAGATTTTAAATTTTAAATAGTCTAGCTTTATGCTTTTTAAAACTAATATATCAAAAATTCTTATCAGGTGATTATATGACCAGAAATTTAATATTATTGTAGATCCATGCATAAGAAACATAAACAAAATTACATAAGCTATGTGAACCTCTTTTTAAAAATATTTTCACATTAATGAGTTTGTGTTGTTTTGGTAATGCTAATTTTATGCGTTTTAACAAAAACGCTAGATTTTATATATTTAATTTTCTTCTATCTTTTCTTTCCTTTGCATATTAAGCAGGCAAGTTGACTTAGAAATTAATCCTGTCCAGTTACTTATTTGACTCTGTATTTAGTTCTTGTTACTGTTACAAAAAATACCCTATAACAAAGCAAATTTATTATGCTCAGGTCAAATGCCAAGTCTGTGGTATCCTTGGAGTCATCTATAACCTCAGGCTCTTAGGATCTCATTGCCTTGCATTTGGCACAGATATATGAGCCTGGATAGCATGGCTGTAATGGAGACATCCTGGGTGGGGTTGAGAGTTCCAAAGTCTTTCCCTCTCTCCACATTGTCCAGCCATAAATCTCTTTATTAATTAGGATGATGTCTTACTGATTTTCTTTTTCAGATTGTCTGCTTTGATATCCATTTTTGTTGTTGTTTGACATTTTCCCTGTGTTATTTGTAGAAAGAATGCGCAAAGAACATGAAGTTGAATATCCATATGTAGGTAGGGAGGATCTGAGAAGAAGTAGAAGAAAGGGAAAGTTTATAATAAAAATTTATTATTAAATAATTGAAACAATTATTAAACAATGCCCATAATTGTCATGTTGGTAGTGAGTTAGACTTTTTAAGGTCACTGCCCAGGTATTGCTGTCCTTGGACACTTGCCAAATCTTTTGGGGGAAGAAAGGACTTCCACACAGATGCAGATAGTCAAATTCCTGTCTAGATGGTGAGTGACTGGATCTCTTTCAGGTATGAATTTCAACCTGTGACCCTGACTCAAGATAGCCTTCATTCCAGAAGCCACGAGTAGGGGTGAAATTCTCTTCATATTTAATTTTCTGTCCTCCACTAGTATCTTCTTTTTCCTTCTAACTAGACAAAGTTGTCATCTTTGAAGAATGATTTACTATGAAGTCCTGAAGATGGACACTTAAAAGAAATCCCACACTAGCTCAGAAGTGAGTATAATAGAGGGTTATTTATTTAGGGGTAGACTCACATATTACAGTCTTTTGCATTAATGGGGAACAGGAATCTTATCACACTGCCAGAAAAGAGGCTGGATGTGTGCTTTACATCAACATATATATTATAATAGGCCACGCCCATGTGGGCAGGTAACTTAAAGGCTAATGATTGTAGGAATTCCTGCAGCACCTCCCACTTTTGTTTAAATAAAAAAGTTCTAAGCCTAATACAAAGTTAGATACAATAAGAACAAATATCAGGTATAAAAATTAGAATTACAACCAGCATAAAC
>LOJH01006793.1:0-33385 GCA_001685095.1 Ellobius talpinus | reverse complement strand
TCTTTATTAACCAATGAAAGTAACACATAGAACAGATGACCCTCCTCCATCAAACACCTGTACACATAAGATAAAAATAAGTTATAAAACACCTATACACATAAGATAAAATAAATTACAAAGTACCATTTTTCTATTGTTGAATAATTTCTCATGTACTTAAAGAATTTACTAGTCTCCTTTGCCATTTAACCATATTTTGAAAAAAGTACAATCAAATTTCTAGAGTTTCTGGGTTTCCTGTGCTTTTCACATGTAAGTTAATATGAGTAGCTAATAATCTGTTTTCTTGGAGTCAAACATATTACTTCTGCTGTGGTTTAAGTGGGGATATTTTTATTAAATTACTTCACCTAAAAGCAAGGGCTGAGTTTGTACTTAGTGGTAGAGTACTTGTGACAGCCTTATTTTCATCTCCAAGATAACATACAAGAAAGAGTTAGGTATTTTATAATTTGATATGACTTTGTCTTTTCATATTTTATATTTTATGAACCTTAGTTGTTTTTTAAGACTGGCTAAAGGGAAATCCTAGCAATAAAGGCCAATTCTGTTTTTTTACCCTTAGGAAGGAAGCAGTATATTGGGTATTGAGGGGAAAGACACAAAGCCATTCAAAATTTAAAACTAATATATCTACTAGAAGGCTTCACGTTAGTATTAAACAGTTGAGCAACTGTGTTGAAGGCATCTCTGTTTCTTTTTCTAAAGCAAATTCTTGGCATAACCTCAAAGATGAAAGTCCTTCATTGTTTGACACTGACCATCTGACCCTTTTGTCTTGCGCTTCTGTGTTTAATGAAGAAATGGATCTGTACATCCACTTTTAAAGACCCTCCTCATTCACACACATTCATTATTCCATCAGAAGCGCTGTGTGTTTGCTCTCGGCACCAGACAGAGGGTGCCTTAGATAGAGGCCTGCCTTGTCTTTGTTTCTCAGGAGGTTTCATTATATGACAAGCATCTTTTTGACCTTGGAATTGATTTATTAAGTTTTGTTTCTTTTGTGACTTTCTACGTGAGTTTTGACCCTCAGAGGCTGTAAAGAATGAATGCGGCCTAAGTGAAATAAAGGCAGTGAGTTGGAAAAAGACATTAAATCCTATGTGAAGGCTGTACAAGATTTCCCAGAAAGTACAAGCCTTCCTCAGGGAAGGGAGGAGCATGATGACTAGAGTTAAGTTCTCTGAGCTCTGGGAAGCGTGTGGAAAGGAATACTTTCTCCTTACCCACTTTTTAAAATTTGTACAATATTTTTTCAAAAAGTTTTGGATAATCACATTAAAAATTATAGATACTAAGAAAATGACACGTGTGAAAAAACTAAGTCAGTCCTGCGCCTGAGCTCAAGTTCTTCCCTTGGGCATACTGTTGATTTACTATGATATGCTTTCAAGGAATTTTTTAATGCACAGACAAGCTGCATATTTATGTATTTCTCTNACTTTGAAGTCACACTTTCTTTGTGACTGGAGAACCAGGATTCCTTTGCTAAGCAATTCTTCCTTCTTTTCTGGGCTCTGAATAGAGTTCAGGGAGTTCCAGATTGTGCTTTATTGGGGTGGAGGATACAGTAATCGTTTAATCCATTTCTAGAGGTTATTTCTCTGCATGCAATCTTTTAAAAGATGTGTTTTGTTTCATATCTTCTACTAAACTTGCTAATTTAGTCCAATTGTGTTTAAGTTATTAGAAGGCATGGAACTAATTTGATGATTTGTTCATGATCCTTTAAAATTTAAAGCAATTTATATGAGTGTGTGTGTGTATGTGTGTGTGTTTGTTTTAGACAGGATCTCTATGTTAAATTGTCCTACTTAGGGCTGCCATTGCTGTGGTGAAATACCATGACCAACTTGGGTAGCAATTTGTAGAGGAAAGAGTTTGTTTGGTTTATACTTTCACATAACTATTCTTAAAGGAAATCAGGACAGAACTCAGATAAGGTAGGAACCTGGAGGCAGGAACAGATGCAGAGGTCATGAAGCAGTGCTGCTTACTGGCTTGTTCCTCATGGCTCCTTCAGCTTTTCTTATAGAACCCAGGACCACCAGCCCAGTAGTGACTCCACGCACAGTAGGCTGAGACCTCCCCATCAATCAGTAAGAACTGCCCTTAAAAAATATAGCCAGATCTTATGGAGGCATTTTCTCAGTTGAGGTTCCCTCCTCTCTGATGACTCCTGTTTTTGTCAGGTTGACTCAAAACTAGCCAGCACAATAATATTGACTGACCTGGCACTCATTTTTTGGTTCAGGGTGATGTTGACTGTGTTTCTGATGGGGGCCATTTGTTGACTGAAGTTTTCTGTCCTGCCCGGTTCCTGCAATTGTTAAGTACCAAAGAAATCACACAGAGGTCTACATTAGCTATAAACTGATTGACCCATTAGCTCAGACTTCTTCTTATTAGCTCTTATAACTTATATTAGCCCATTATTCTTATCTGTGTTTGCCACATGGCTCAGTACCTTTTTCAGCGAGGCAGCAGTCACATCTTGCTTCTTCTGTGTCTGGACAGGACTGCAGAGGAATGGGCTTTTCTCTTCCCAGAATTCTCCTGTTTTCATTGCCCCACCTCTACTTCCTGTCTGGTTGTCCCGCCTATACTTTCTGCCTAGCTACTGGCCAATCAGCGTCTATTTAAAACATAATTGACAGAATACAGAATTGTCCCGCACCAGGGTTTCAACGTTTCTTTGTCAGCCACCCATATTTGGGGAATATAGGCATTTAAAACTTATAGCTTCTATGTAATTTTAGCTGGAGAAACCTTACAGGAACATTTCTGTTCAAATTCTGTTCTCCCCCAAATCTGGTTCTCCTGTGTCCTTTCCCTTTTATTATATAAATAAAAATGAGAATATCTTATGTGTCCTATTGAGGATGCAGGAATATGTATATTATATTTGGTAAATAGATTTAGCCTAGAAGAAACCAGGTATTACCCCGTATTTATTTGGTTTCTGTTAAGGTAAACAATGAGCTATAGGAAGTGTTGTTGACCCATGTTCTCAGTTTTGACCAGTAGAGTAAGTTGTTTGTGGTCTGTCTCTTTTTTAGTAGTTTGCACTGCTGCAGTTTCTTCATAACTGTATTGTATTTTACAACATATCCAGTTCTAAACTCAGAATATTGATTGTGGTTAAAGGATAAATTATTGAATTTAGTACAGGCTAAAATTCTAGTCTTTTTTAAGGTTCATTTTTAATTTTTCAGAATTAGAACTAAAAATCACTGTAGCAGGGGGAATAAGTGGTTGTGAGCCACCTGATGTGGGTGCTGAGAACTGAAATCAAGTCCTCTGGAAGAACAGCAAGTACACTTAACAACTGAGCCATCTTTTTAGCCCCTACAATTCTAATTTCTGTGAGGACAACAAAGAAGATATTACTTATTTAATGTTTTCTGGTTTTGTTAATTCTGATGTCAGTTAGGCATGTATAGCTTATGTTATATTTTCTACTCTACCACCATTTCTAGAGGAAAGCTGTAACTTCGAGATATGTAAGTGAATGCAGATGACTAGAGGATGATAGAGTTGAAAAGACTAAGGGTGTTGACTGAAATGTCGTGTTTCTTGAATATTTACCGTGAGTCCTTGTGGAGCTGAGTATTTGTGTGTCATCTGATAATTATCACTAATCCTATAATTTTGTCAGGTGTTACTGTATTTATAAGGGGACCGGTCATAGAGGAGTTAGGAGACCTAGCCAACATCATGCGCTAACAGACTCTGAAATGGCAGTTTGGGTCTAGAGACAGCTGTTGATCATGATCAGATAAGCCACGAAGGTGAATAGAGTTGGGATTCCATTTTGTCCCTCCTGCAAAAATTTCCTTCTGCAAATGGCATTCAACTAGACTGTGATTGTTACTATAGAGTGTCCATAAAGACAGACACGTGCTTTTAGCCCTTCCCATTTCTTGAGCACAGTTCCTAGTGAATTTCACACTTGAAAGTTACGATAAAAAAATCAAGTTCTTTTCTTTACATACATTCCATGTGCTCTGAGTAGCATTCAAAAGCCAAGAGAAACCTTTTTTTGAACCTTACCCTGGTTGCTTGGTAATCATCCAAACCCACAGTCTCTGTGGCTCTCTGGAGATGTATTGTTTGACTCCGGGAGAGAATTTGTGAATTGCGATTGGACAGCTGAGTGGTAAGTGTCCAGAGAACAAGAATCTGCAGGAAAGCAGACTGAAAGTGTGCAGGAGCCTTACGCTTTGCTGTGTAAGTCGAGAATGACTCTTGTTTATATAAAATGAAGAGATTTAATTATCACTGCCTATTTTTCAGGTTCTTTTCAGTTGTAAAATATGTGAGGCAGCTGCTTTCTGTCTTCCTTGTGTGTCTGCACGCTTTCTCCGTGTCCAGCACTGTTCAGTGTGAATGAGAACACTGGCATGTGCTGCAGTCCCCCTCTTAGCCCTGGGAAACTCTGTTGTTATTACAAAGCAAGACGATTTTATATATGATACTCTGTATATTCTCTACTTAAATGGCAAGCTCGTAATACTTAAGTAGCTTTCCCTTTATGATTCCTCAGCAAAAAGAGTATGTTTTAAAGTTTCTTTTTTTATAATAGAAGTCTTAATCCAGATATTGAAATTACTTAAAATATATAGAACACATTTTAAGACTTAAATTGACTTCTGCCAAGATTTATCCAGATAAAAAGTTTATAAAAATTCAGAAAATTGTTACATATTACTGCATAAGAAAAGGTACAAGAAAGAAACAAAAAATGATATTGGGTGAACATTTTAGACTAAAATGTAGTCTGGCAGAGTGCTAATCTACTGTCTACCCCAAATCCTCATTCTGGTGTTCTGCCTCGCCGTGCTTTGCTTGCCCGTTGATGGGCACTAATAGTGCACAGCTGAGTGCTTACGGGGCCCTCTGCAGCTATTCATTCTTGTTCTCTGTTTTCAGTTTGCAGTGCTGTCTCGTGCCCTGTTCCATGTTTAATCTTTGTGGAATCTTAGCACCTTCCTTTGAACTCATGCATTCCCCTGGTCTCACTCTGGGTTTTCCATCTGTACTCAGCAGTCTTAAAGACTCCTCGAGATAGTTAGACAGTAAATGTAATACCAACCTTGTTTTTCACTTCTCAGTAATCAGCTCTTTATTACCTGATATCCTTCTATACATAAGAAATACTTACTTGATATGTTTAGTCCAGTTCTTTGGCTCTTCTTAGGCAGGAAAGTTAATCTGTGTCTTCTACTCCATTTTGACCAGAAATGAAGAATGAAGCACCTACTTCATACTTACCCCTGGGATGGTTTGGAGGGATGAAAAAGTGTGTGTGTGTGTGTGTGTGTGTGTGTGTGTGTGTGTGTGTGATGGAATTATGTTATAATCCCAACAAATAAATAATTTTTAAATATTAAAAATAATTCTCCTTGGATCATTTTAGAGTACAGCTTTACAAATTATTCTGCACATGTTGAAAGGTCTTGGTGTTCTCAACAGTAGAGAATTAGAGAAATGGTTTTGTAGTCAAATAACTGAGAACAAGTCACAGCATCATTGGGTGTGTTAGAACACCTTTCCTGAGACTCATGCCACGTCATTGTGTTTATGCCTGTTTATACAACACCTTTTACTATCATTCTAAGTGTATTATTTGTATTTCTTCTTTGTTCTTTGACTATCTAATTTGTAGCTTTTGACTCCAGTATTTTCAACAAGTTTTCATGGTACTTGTGTCACAGTGTTGTCCCCTCTTTGATACCTGTATGGATTGGGTCAAGGCATAAATGAGCAAAGCAAATCTGTGCCCATCCTTAAAGATCTTAGTATAGGCTGTGGTACAGCTTAGAACATAGATGTTATCATTGCCAAAGGCTTAAGGAAAGTAGCAGTTAGCCCTTTATGTGCTCCTACACTGTTAGTTGCTTTATGTTGGCACTTGAAAGGAAGTGAAGGGAGCAAGATTTAAAGCAGGTAAGAAAGTTGGTAAGTCACAGTTGAGATTCAATCAACTTGTCAATTTAATTTCAAAACCTATACTCTTTTGTTCTTATACTACATGTGGAAAAAATAGTTTTGTGAAAAAATAGGCTTCATTTTATTTCAAATTTAATCATGTTTCAAATAATGCTGGATGTTCTTATTTAAAGTTATTTTATTTCCTTGAACAACTCAGTTTCTTATCCAGGCTTAGTAGTGTAGTCCTGTAATATCAGGTCTTAGGAAACTGAAGAAGGAGGATGAATTCAGGGCCAACCTG
Source organism: Ellobius talpinus (assembly GCA_001685095.1). Taxonomy (NCBI): domain Eukaryota; kingdom Metazoa; phylum Chordata; class Mammalia; order Rodentia; family Cricetidae; genus Ellobius; species Ellobius talpinus. Next base: position 27,144 of record LOJH01006793.1, on the reverse strand, counting down.
GGCTACATAATGACACTCATCTCAAAATAAGAAAAACGACAGAGACAGAGAGGGAGAAGAGATGAGAGACAATGAGCTAGATTATGCCTCCTTTTCAGTACTTAAGGTTCCCACTTTAAGTGTAACATTTTTCTAATGGACCTAAAATTTGATTTACCTTCAAAGCTTTAACTTTAACTTGTGAATTCTTGATATTTCCTAAATTTTAAACTTATTTTGATGCTTCTGTTTTACCTAAAAAAGCAAATCTCCCCAAACTCCAAGGAAAAAAAGAAACAGAATGAAAGAGTATGCTTACTGTGTGGCTTTGTGTGCTGGTCCTTTTAGCCTGAGCTTAATAATCAAGGATGTATTTTCTTAAATACGTCAGTCCTAAAATATTGTTAGTATCATTATATTTTTCTTAGGCTTGATAGTGAGTCTCTTGATTTTTCTCTATCTTTTTCAGAGCCTATCCCACTATGTGTAACTCCTAGTAGTTTAAAGAGGCTTCATCCATTTTCCCTTTTTTTGTCTGTGTCTTGGGGAAAATGTATTCCATAGAGCAAGAAATCATGTTCATAATAAATAAAGTCTACTTGTTCCTAGTCATATTTTATTTTCTTTGTCCTGTATTTGAACTTAGCGGAGTTATAAGTGATCTCCATGCAATCCTTTGCAGGACTTACTGTGGTCTTGAACTTGCAGTGGTTCTCCTCGTGCCTTTGCCTGTGTGTTTCTGCCAGGGTGCAGTGTCCCACACACTATGGCTGTCTACCTGTTGTATTGCAGTGTGGGCATCTACATCTGGAGTCCTCTCAGCTTCTCTTCCTCACTCTTCCCACTGTGCCACAGTGTATTGGGATCTCCTCTCTTTTGCTGTTACATCCTGGATATCATTGTTCTTAACTGCATTAACTGCACTAAATGCATCTTTCTCATGAGATAATTCCTTTAAGAAATTATTTATTTCCTTGTTATAGTTATCATTTCATTGTCTGGCACAGTACCTGGCAAACTTCAGTTATCTCATAGTTAATTGAAGAATGCATAAAGTAGTAACATTAATTTCTTTATTTATCATTTTTATAACGTTAAAATGTAAGTTTTAACATAATTTTTTATCAAGGCCTATTCTTTTCTTTTTAAAGATTCATAAGTAATTTGCTTTTCTTTTAAAATTGTGAAAAAAAATTGTCAGAAGCCAGATTTGTTTAATGTCATTCAAGTGTCAGTGTGTGATACCCCCTCCACCCCCCAACCTCCACTGCCTCTTAAGATGGTGACCCTACAAATGAGACGGAGTGAAGAACATTGGGTGGGTACAGATTAAGATTCCCTGCTGGCTTGTAATTACAAGACTCTGGATGGTTATTTGGATGAAATGATGCATACCTTTTTGCATGCATCAAAAGTAAAGCATGTGTGATTGTTGGAGGAATGTCTGAATTCCCCAGTGGGATGTCATGGGGATGTTTATAAACTCTCAACAAGCAGTTCTTCCACAATGGAATTTCATTGGCATTGAGATAATAATTTGCACAGTCAAATTACTTTCTTTATAAAACCGAGGGACTCATGAGGACCTAATCCTTTATTAATGTCAACCCATAGGCTGCAAGAAAGCGTAAGATTGCCATTCGCAAAGCCCAGGGGAAGAATGTGGAGGCCATTCGAGAGCTGAATGAGTATCTGGAACAGTGAGTGTTTTACAAGGGGATTGTGTTTTGTTATTCTGATAAATCTTTTTTTAATTAAAATGGAATTTGCATTTGATTTTCTAGTTTGTTCATTTATAGAACATTTACACATACTCTTTTCCCTTATTTCCTCTTATCAGATTTGTAGGAGACCAAGAAGCCTGGCATGAACTCACAGAACTTTATATCAATGAACATGAGTAAGTTGTTAAAAACACATAGAACTTTAAGAATGAAACTGTAAAGTTCAGTAGACTCATTTCTAGAAGATTAGAAAAAAGTCAATCACCTGTCATTGTAGATGAGGAGAAACTAAAATAAGTAAAAAATAATAAATAAAAATTGCTAGTTATATCAATAGCTTTTAACTGGGTCATTTGGCTTTACTAAATTATTTTTGACCAGAAAATAAGCTTTTCTTTTGAATACAAATCGGATCCTTTGGAATCTGAAAGGCTTTTTGCTAAGCTATTTCTTTTGGGAAATCAAAATTGTGAATTTTAGAGTTCAAATTGTTCTCATATACAAAGAGTATTATGTTCCCTGCTGTTTAAAAATTCAGTCAATTGTATGCATTTATTAACCTCAGTCCTAAGAGAGTCAACTCTTCCCGAGCAGAAGCGTCCGGTTGCCTGGGTTAAAAAGTAAGTGTGATCAAGAATGTTGAATGCTGTAGGAACTTGGTTATTGGGTATTTAATGTTTTTGTTAGCTTTATTATTGCCGTAGTGACAAGAGGAAACCCTAGTGAGCAAGGATTAGTGCAGAGCCCTAGTGGAGGTTTACAAACATCGTAGCATTAGCACCAACCTCCAAGTAGGGTGTAAGGCTTACTTCTTTTTTTATTTAGGCCTAAATCTGAATGATATCACATTGCCTTCCTTTTGAAAGAATAGAATTAGATTCCCATGCACACTTTATTGTGTGTGTGAATAGTTAACTTTTCTCTCAGTACTACACGCAGGTGGCACCAGAGATAAAACAGAAGGAGATGTATATGTTGCCTTTGCCCAGGTCTTTACAAGTGACTGCAGGAATCATGCTCATGATTTTAGTGAAAGTGGCATTGAGAATAAAAGCCATAGTTGTCATGTAGAATGCATATTACATCCAGGAACCATTCTTCCACCTTGTGTTGTGCCAGAATGTCTTCCCAGCGTAAAGGATCTGTTTACTGAATTGTGTTCAGAGTAAATGCATATAAATAAGCCTGCATATGCTCAGGATGGGGCGACATACAATATTTCAGTAGAAAACTAGATGTTCAATGTGCATTACAAATGCTAACATTAGATTTTATTTTTATAAAGGGTGGCAATCATTTACAATTTCTTTGTACTTTTTGAAGCTCCCTAACTAAAAGCATTTTTAAAGTTTCAAATTATCAAGGAAATCTTATTTTTTTTCAAGGCAAAAAAATACCTAATGCAGAAAACCTAGAAACTCCAATAAAACATAAAGTCACCATCAAATTTACTTAAAATTCCACCCACCTAACTGCAGTGTTCCCTGCCTTCCCTTGTTATATGCTACATGAAAATCACTTAAATCTTGTGAGGACATTTCATCTTAACCTTAATTTGAAATTTTGGTGGCATCTTAGATAAAAGAGCATTTTTAGATATTGAATGTCAGACAGAGAGTGCTTTCTCCTTACTTTTTAGATAAGTACCTATTAGATGAGTCATCCATGGTTTTGTTTTAGATTTGTATCTAGTCCTTTATTCATCTACTTATTTAGTGGATACCTTTTCAAGAACGAATGCTAAGTTTTAGGTATAAAGATAAGAAGAGCTGAAAAACTGCAGAAGTTGGATAGGAATCTGTGTGTAAGATCCTCTAGAAATAGATGATTTTTGGGAGTTTCCAGAGTGAATTTGGTTCCTTATTCCCTTTGTGTTTGACTGCTGTACCGGCTGACAATTTCATTACTATTGCCAACACAAGTTTTCATAGTGGTGTGTGGAGCTGTATCCAGGCAAGTCAGGCAGTAGTTATATCGTGGCTCTCTTCGGTGGTACAGCCTGGATTGTAGTTGACCTCCCTGTACCTCTCTCTCTGCCGAGAATCAGAGCAATAATTTTCTACTTTTTTGGGTGTTTTTGTAAGGTAAAATGGGTTAATACACTTAAATATTTTGAGTATTACAGGACATACAGTGAACACGTAATGAAATTACTCATTACTGTGTATGTAAGTGTGGATTTAGAGTATATATTTCAGAAAAGATGCAAAGTGTTAATATGCACATATTGATAAATACTAAAAGTAACTTTAGTTAGCCTTGTTCTGTTGAGAAGGGTCACTACCTCACTGAGAATAAACCTTGCAACAGCTAAGCATTCTTAAGGGTTTTCTGTAAATAATGAGGATGACTACATAGCTTTTAGTATATAAAATTAAGGTGAATTATAATCACATGGTCTAAAAGCTATTTTTACCGGAATCCTCCTGGCAGCTCTCTCCGCATGTTTTCAGCACCACTTGATTTAATAGCAGTGGAGGGAATATCTGATCTAACTTCATCTATTATTGATAGCTTTAGAAAAACCTAATTTTATTTTGATTTGATATTTGAATATAAAAATGAAAAGTCTTTGTTGTAGGATATATTGAAGGTTGTAAAGCAATTAGACAGTATTTTGTTAAATGCTGTATTTCCTTCTGCTGCTTTAGCTATTTATACATTAATAGTACATTTATGGAAGCTGTGCTATGTAGAACTCCAAGGGTAGGGCCTGTGCAGTTGATGTGTAGGTGCTACAGTAATGATGCAATTTTTAGAGAAGTAATTTCCATTGATTCATAGCTTACTTTGGGATTTAAACATAGATTATTATTCACTTCAATAAAGGTCTACATACTAGATTTTGAATTAATAAATGATTTAAATCTGCTTAAATAGCTTTAGAAATAAGTTTCTAATGTCACTAAGATTTTAAAATTATTTTAAAGTATGTGTAAGAAAGTTTGTGACTTAAAATCTCTATATCCCATTAATATTTTACAGTTATGCCAAGGCAGCCTTCTGCTTAGAGGAGCTAATGATGAGCAACCCGCACAACCACCTGTACTGTCAGCAGTACGCGGAAGTGAGTGAGCGCAGCTTTCCTCCTGGTAGCCAGCCTGTCAGCACTTTATAAGGGCTAATGAGTGCTGAGGAGATGCAAGTCAAACAATTTAAATACTGAGTTGAAATCCTAACTTTTCAGCTAAACTGAAATTCTTTGTAGTTTCGTACAGTATTTATGTTGATCTTTTTAATTATGAATCAGTTAATTCACAGTTGTCAAAATTTAATTGCTTCTGAGACATTTATAAAGATGATGGCTTTTAAATACATGTTCTAGGCAATTCGTGAAATATAGGAAATATGTATTTAATTTGCACAGTATTAGAAACCATAGTTTAATTGACTACTGTAATCTTATAAAGACCTCATATGAAAGGATATAAAAGGACTATTGTTTCCATTATTAAAGTGCAGATGTAAAATAGAGAATTCCTATTTGGAGTCTAGATTTATAATACCAGTAATAGAAACAACAGTGTTGTGCCTCAGCAAGACCATTGAAATGAAAATTGTGCTATACTTTTTTAGTGTGGCAATATTTTTTTATAATAGCTACTCTGATCCTATGTTCATAGCAGAGAATAGTTCAGCAAGGGCAAGTATGTGTTTTAAATTTTAGATTAACTACCTTACAGTGAATTCTTTTCACATGCTGCATCTGTTTATGGAATATCTGTTCTCATTACTTAATGCCTATCTATGATGGAGCATGATATATTTCAAAATAGTAAAATAAACAGGTTTCAGCAATCTGTAACTTTTAACAGGTCAAATACACCCAAGGTGGACTTGAAAACCTTGAGCTTTCAAGAAAGTATTTTGCACAGGCACTGAAACTCAACAACCGAAACATGAGAGCTCTGTTTGGGCTTTACATGGTGAGTTGGTGTGTGTGTTCAGCGTTACTCTAAAGAATCTGGCGTCTAAGCCTCCCGATCTCTCCCTGCTTGCTTTCTGTGTTCTGTTGATGAGCATAGTTGATTATGAACAGGAGGTTGCTGAGCAGCTTTCAGTGTGATGGTTTGTACTTCTTTGCTCTTTGACATTTCATCTGAGATGTGTTTGCCATATCGGAATTGAATAGTGTTAGATACTAAAGCATAATATATATATATTGTTCATTTGTTTGATATTCTTGGGTGTGTACCCAGTGTTACTGTACTTCTTTCCTAATTATAAATATAAAAGATATTTTAACCTATGCCAATAAAAAGTAATAGAAGAAAACTCTATAGTATATCAAATTTTAAATATTTTAAAGGTGTAGTAAAACAGTTTGAAAATTATTTGTGAAATTACATAGTTATCAGTTAGCATGGCCCATGAAGACCTTAAAAATATTTAACAAGAACTGTAAGAAGCAGGATATTTTGCGGAGCTTTAGAATATTGTTAAGACGAGTACCTGTTTGCAGTCAGAAAGGCCAGGGAAACTGACAGGTCCCCTTTGTTCTTTGACATTGTAATTTACCTTTTGTTTTTCCTTCATTTTGAAAGTTTATCATTTCAGAATTTCAAACATGAATATGTTTTTATAAAATTCACCTTCTACTCCTTCAATATCCTCCCCCTCATTTTTCCTTCTCAGATTCATGTGCTTTCTTAAATATCTACTGAATCCAATTAGAGTTGTCAATATTATACTAGTCTCTTTTTATTGACTCTTGATGAATGTCATTTTTGTTGAAGCCAGTGAAAGATAATTGGTTGAAAATATAGTGATAAGAAACAAATGACATAATTTTCAGGAACTAAATGTGATTAAAGTTTGCCTCAAAGAATTTGAAGAAAATTTCCTTTGATTCTACCAGAAACAATTACAGTGGCTTGGAGATTCACCGTTGTTGGCAGTATCTAAGAAATAATGGCCATCTTTAAAGCTGCATGACAGCTTTTACTAAGAATTCCTTGCTTGTACAGGACATTGCTGAGCGCTGATTTTCATTTTAAATCAGTAGTCACATCAACTGTTTAAGTACATACTCTAATTGCTACCTGAAATTCATAAATGCTGCACCTGAGATACACACACCATACAGTTCCTATTTTAAGGTGGGATTCCAGCCCCGGCATTTAAGTTTTATTCAACCACTGCATTACCTGGATTTCATAAAAAAAATTTGCCACAAGAATACAGATAACCCACTGACTTCAGAGAAGAGAGTACAAAGACTGTGAAGGAGACCAGCTATAAAAGAAAATTTTGCCTTTCCTGAGTTTCATAGGCAGATCCTTATAAGAATAAGGTATGTTTAGGAATACGACCAAAGTTCAACCTTCCTCTTCCCAGAAGTATAAAGATATATTTTAAATCCAACCTGTTATTTTGAATGTTTATAGGTTATTTTGTAGATATTAGACTAAGAATCTCTCATTAAACTACATAGTTTTAAAAGGCAGGTTGTTCTGTAGAGTACAATTGCACTGTAATGACAAGGCGATTAGAGATGAGTATCCTCTTTAGATCAGAGATCTCTAACTTGTTTTTCCCAAGCTAGATTATTTCTATTGGCCTTAATATATTTTCACCTTTTAATATAGGAAGTTGTGCTAAATTGTTTTTGAAGTTCTTTCTGTTAATATTTGATCATCTGATATTGAAGATTTAATATTTTTAAGTAGCAAGAAATAACAATATCCTAAGTAAAATGCTTTGGTTTATAAAGTACATTTCCACAGTGTTAGAGATTTTACTTTTAAGAGCTGATATAGATATATAGTTAAATATTAGATATACTTTAAAATGTTCTTTGTCTTGTTATTTTGGATTATGCTCCAATTTAAATTATATTTTAATTTTTGAGCATTCTTTTTATTCAACATTATTTTTATTTTAAAATTGTTTTGCTTCAGTATTTTGAAACATGTTATCAACTTTCTACAGCTATGACTCTTGCATGTTTTTTATTATCATAGCTAGAAGAGAATTTTGTTTTTGATGTTTCTTTTTTGTTTTTAGTCTGCAAGTCATATTGCTTCTAATCCAAAAGCAAGTGCAAAAATGAAAAAGGACAACATCAAATATGCCAGTTGGGCTGCTAATCAAATAAACAGGGCTTATCAGGTCAGTATTGACAATTTTGGTGTGTAGGTTGCTTGATGTCTTTCTTTGTCACTTTGGTCTCTGTAAACTACAAAGGCAAACATCTGTTATTGGAAGTTGTTTTTACTGCCTTGGACCTGTATCACATATTTCCTTTCTAACCTTTCCCCCACAAAGCAATCTCTTAGTTTAATGATATAATTAACCTTTAATTTGTAAATCTCATTTGTTAAATATGAAGAAATTATAAAGCCCAGAAGTTAACCAGAGGATGCAGTTTAGAGGCATATTGGATGTAAGAATGCATTTGCATTGGTAGTATCTCAGGAAATAATAAGAGGCAAAAGAAAGGCTTCATGGTAAACTAGCCGGACCTCCTATTAAAGCTTGCATTGTCCGTGTGCACTTCAGAGCGCATATCCAATTTCTCTAGTTGTTAGCTTTCTGCAGCTCATTTCTAGGGAATTTTCCCTTTTTTTTCCAGGAAACTTTTTTCTTGGGAAATTTGTCCATGAGAAAACTACCTGCTTGCTTTTTATTTTGTTTTTTTAAACCACATTTGTATTTACAGGACAGTTTGGCAGTTTATAGTCATTTTGGCTTACATTTACTTTTGTGTTTTAACTGTATTTTCCCAATGGCTTATGGATAGAATGTTATCCAGAAACCTAATGCCATTTCAACTTTCTCTCAAAAATGATTTAGATTTTTGCTTGGTTGCCCAAAGGAATTTTTTCTTTATCTTTAAATTCAGAGGTCTGTGATATATTTGTTGATTGTTTTGGGGTCAGTATTTTTAAGTGCACAGACCCCTTGTCTACAGGAGTCAGCCCTGTTACTTGAGAAAGGACACTTTTAGAGTTACGATTTCTATCCTCTTTGCTCCAATGTTCTCCTTTGAGACTCCAATTATAAATACATTGCTTCTCCTCTTTTTACCCTTTACTCGGTTTCTTTCTCCTTTTTCTGTCATTCTGTTGTTTTTAACATAATAGGATAGTTTGGAGTTTTTTCACGTTCTCTTTCTTGTTTCCACATTGGAATGAGGTCCTCGGCTGTTAGGACGTGTCTATGGGATGGAGTTAGGGTTCTGATGGGAGTAGCTTTCCTCACTTGTCTCTTCTGTCTTCCCTCTTTGTTACAGAGCATTCCTTTGTAACTAACTGCTCTGGGTGTCTTCTCTTTGTCACAGATAGGCCTGGCTCGGATGTGCTGGCTGCAGTCCTCTTGGACTCCACAGAATTCTGTAGGCCTGGGGTTCTCAGGTGTTGCCCTGAGCTTGAGATGCCCTGTGGTGTTGTCTGTTGGTTTTCTTTTGCTGTTCGTCCCACCTTAGTTTCTTTCTATCGTTTCTTCCTCTAGTTCCACGTTTCTGTCCTATTCAGTTTGCTTTCAGATTTTACTATTTTCTTTGAGTTTTGAAGTGTTTATGCTTTGGGAAGCAGAGGTGTTGGCTGCATGCTTGAAGTCCTACATTGTTGAATTTGTTTAATCATATTTACATGAGCTTTCTGACGTGCCTATGATTTGGAGGTTTGAAGATGCTATCCAACTTTTTTGGGCTATCTGTAGATTCAACTCAAGTATTACTCTTTGGGAGACTAATGTTGGTAATTTTTTTCATTTTTGATTTATTAAGGTCTTAGATTCTCTTCTCTTCATTGCTCCAACATAGAGCTGGTTCTCTGTTGCAGATCCTGCTGCCATTGACCACAGGATCTCATTGGAATTTTTTAGAAAATTGCTTGTGAATGATGCTTTTGAAACGTGTTATTTGAGGGCTGATTTTTCTCTTGTGTTCATTTGTTTTAATGTTGTTTTAGCAATCTTTAGCTAGAGAAGTTTGGGACTATTAAAAAAGTTCTTTGCCCCCTAATTATACTGTTGAAAATAACCTTTATTTATATATGTTATATATCATAGAAAATATTATTCTGTTAGCATATTATGACTCAGAATGCTTATAAATAGCTAGTCTGTGTTTCTTTAAATGTAGTTGGCATAGCCCAGATCTCTTCTGTATGTGTGTGTATATGTGTTTTAAAGATAGGAACAATATAACAACACAAGGTGATGGTGTGTATAATATATGATTATTTAGATTTATTGGAAATGGCTACCCAGGAATTGACTTTTTGATATGACATGAATACATTTTTTTTGTGTGTAGTTTTTTGAGGCCGAGTTTCTCAGTGTATAGGCTTGACTGTCCTGTAACTAGCTCTGTAGACCATACTGACCTCGAAATCACAGAGCTCTATCTGCCTCTACCTCCAACTGCAGGGATTAAAGTCATGCGCCACCACCACCCAGCACATAGTCCTCCTGACTCAGCCTCCAGAGTACTGAGATTATAGGTATACATTCCTATATCTGGCTCAATTTCTCACTCTTTCTGGATGACACACAAGGACAGTGTTTCACTGATATTACAGTGGATACATCACTGGCTCTACATTTGAGAATGAGGCTTTTATTGTTTGGTTGTTTCTATGTTCTTCCTGGTAAGTTTTATCATTATTGTTTTAAGTTCCACAAGCCAGGCATGAATAGTTTGCTCACATGAGTATAACTGGGGTAAACACAGAATCTGTGAATGATCTGAGAAGTAGAATTTCCAGACCCACATTCTTGTAACTAGATAAAGCTTTAAGAGCCATTTGAGAATTTAGGAACGTGTATCAAGACATATAAACCAGTGTAAAACATAAAATATATATTTGTTACTGCAGTGTTTTTCTACATATTTATAAATTTGAAAAAAATGGGGTTTTATCAGCAGTTTTTCTTTGCTTCCTCAATAAAACAAAACGTGGCCACTGCTTGCTCTTCAACTAAGTAATTAGTGTAGCATGTTGAGGAGAACAGACATTAGTTTAGTGTGCTGGAAGTTTCTTGTAAATCTGATGACAATTTTCCAGATCAACACTTTCTATATATACTGTTAAATTTGTCTGTCTCAGATCCATATGTTATTATGACTGTCCAAGTGAATCTATTACTGCCCTTTTGGAAAATGGAAAATTAAATCATTATTTGAGGAAAAAATGAGATCCTGGCTTAATCAGTTCAATTGCCATATAATTCTGGAATAGACTAGATAATTGTGTGTCAGGAAGAACTTGGAATGATAGATTTATATTTGCAACTTTTTAAATGTGTTTTGACATATGTTTGAGGTAGCTTGGTTTGTCCTAAGTTGTAGTGGTTGTCAGGAGTGGTGACACTATCTTAACATCTGTATTTTATTAGCTAACTTTGAAGAACCATGCTTTTACTTTTGAAAGTATATTTATATGTAAATTTAGCAATCCTATATTTAAAAATAGATGTTAAGGTGTCCCAAAATTTTTAGTTTCACTTTGCTCTTAAGATAAAATTAGAATAATTATAGAATAATAAATTAGAATAATTGTTTTATACCCTTTCCCCCAGCCCGTCAAGACTTTTTATCAAATCAGTCCATAAATGTTGTGATTAGAGCCGTTCCTGTTTATACTGAATGAGCAGTAAAAGAAAAGCCTTTCTGTGCTTGCCAAATCCCACAAAGATAAATTTACCAACTGGATGATAAAGCAAGAGGCATACCTTCGCTATAATCTTTAATTGCTAAGAGAAATTATTTTTGCAAAGTTTTAAATATGATGTTGCCATAATTCATAGCCATAACTGCTATTTTTCCCACTTCCCTTCCTTAAGCTATGATGCTGCATTATGGAAGGCAGGGTGCCTGTGTTTACGGTACCATCGCTAAGATGCTCTCTAATTGTCTCTTCTGCCAAGTAGACACTGAGCTGCAGCACCTAATGCTGGAGGAGTGACTGTGAGCGTAGACAGGTCAGAGGAGATGACCAGTCACAAAGCCTGTGCTCCTGTTTCCTGTGCACTCATCCCATCCCATCTTTCTAGACAGGTCATGAATAGTTTGCCAAATTCAGTAATTACGGAAGAAATAAACACATAGTAAATCAAGTTTTACTTACTGTCATAAGGTAGTTGCTGGAAAATGTGTTAGAATTAGTAGATGTTGATAATACCACATTTTAATCAATACTTTGTCCATGGGAAAGTAAGGACTACAGATAGACTAGACTCCCCCTCCCTCACAGAAACAATCGTTTATCTGGTAAATCTGTTGTGTTTAATCAGGCTAATGTAAACGGTGGTGACTGTCAGCACAGTTAGAAAACTCATTTTGAAATCAGCATGGGGTATTCAGCAGTGATTCCCCAGTGATTTAAGTCCATGAGTTTTGAAATTTAAAGTATTGTGAATTTACTTTTGTATACACAAACCTAGAACTTGATATATTGTTTTTGGTTTTCACTATAAATTCTAATCTGAATAAACAAGAAACATACCATCCAGTTAACTAACAAATCTGAGATGTTAAAAATGTGACCTATTCTAAATAATGTTAAAGTGTGTGCACTTTCACTTTGAAATGCTTAGTTAAAGTCCTTTCATTTGTTCACTTGATTGACCTTCCAAACATCTATTTGTATGGTAGGCAAGTAGATAGCAACTCCTGTCCTCTATATTTATGGCTTAAACTTCCTTTAAGTTATACAGTGGTTCATAAATGCTTTAGAGTCTGGATCTAGGGTAGTTTTCAAATCCAATCTAAGCTTTTATAGGTTATCATACTAATTAAAATCAGCTTAAACTGCTCAAGTACATGTAGTGAAATATTTAATGCAAATGTCCTTAAAACTCTGAGTTTTTTGTATTGAAAAACACATGTGATTGCACACAAATGATGCAATCATATTTTTATTAGCAATAAAATATAACAATGAGTGTGATGTTTGAACTTTGCAGTTATATTGAGACTAATTGAATTCTTTTTTTCTTTCTAATTAGTTTGCAGGTCGAAGTAAGAAGGAAACCAAATACTCTCTTAAGGCAGTTGAAGACATGTTGGAAACATTACAGATCACTCAGTCTTAAGGTTTCAGAGACTCTTTGACATTAGATTTCAAAACTGTACAGCTGAACTTCTTGGCCTGTGACTTAGTTACTAAATGCCAAGTGCTGTTTGCATTCATTTTCTTTGAAGAGGTCAGTTATAAAGATTGTGTTCAAATAAACTTCAGCTTGCCTTGTATTGATAAGCAGGGAGTTGGAGGGAGTCCATAGAAGAGAGATTCAAGACCTACTGATTGTATATCTGTCTTCTTGTTGCCCCCATTTACCTTATAAATAAACCATGATTTATTAAACTCATGCATGAAAATTCAGGTTTCTTTTGTTACATTGTAATTAGTATGCTATTATAGAGCTCATTTGTCAGCTAAGTTCTTCTCATTGGTGCTGAGAAATTTAAGAAATTTATAGCTTGCAGAAAGAAGTTACTTTGAATGTTTTATAGTGACAGACTGGATTTTGTGGCCTGTGTGAATGTTTATTTCAATTTGTTCTAATAATAAGTCTTGCTTAAATTATGTCATTCTCTAAAGTTGGTAATATCTCTGTGAAATTTTTTTGATATATATATTTTTGTCCATAAAATGTTTTGAAGATAATATGGGCTAAACATTGAGAATTAGCCTTTTTACACATTGTGTTTATTAAAACTTTTAGTTGTGAAATGTAGAAAGTATGTTTAGGATCATAGAAATATCAGTGAAAGATATTGTTATCTCTGGGTCTACTTAGTTTTGGTGGTGAAGGGAAAAATCTAAACTGTCTTTAGGAATAAAATTATTACAGTTCTCATATACAGTCACCTCCTTACTACAGTTTCTTGTTGTTTTCTTTGTGTGGTCCATAGCCATTATTCTGCCTTCAGCAGCATTTTGCATATAGGTTAGAGAAGACTGAGCACTAAGTACTCGGCAGCTGTCTATTCAGGGCTCTGTATTCACCATCTGTCACTAGGGCTTCTGTGGAAAATCAACAACTGTCTTCATTATCAGCCAGTTTTAACTCATTATAATTCTCTGTACCAGTAAATTATTTTTAATGTTTCATCTAAGCTTCAGTGTTATAGGTATTTTCACTTTGTTCTCTCATGGGTCATGAGCAGAAACATGGTATCTTCTGTGAACTAACTCTGCCCACGTGAAGACAGTTTTCCACTACTGATCTGGGAGCATGAAGATCTACTTTGTGTACACAAACCTACTAACTGCATTTCCAGCATTATGAAACGTTTACGTTTGCCATAAAGAACCTAGTGCCTGCACATTGTCCCGTTACCTTTTCTCCCTCTCCTGTCCTCCCCACCAGTCACTGGAGAAGAATTTACTTCTGCACTTGTATTTGTGTGGTAAGTAATTTAGTTCTTCCTCTAGCTGCTTACCTTGGTTTCCTTTTATTTTTTAAAGTCATTTTTAAAGTAACTTCCTGCCAAGAACTTCGAAGTACATTGTTAATAGTAGTAATTTATAAGTTTCTGCTTAGGTGCACTGAAGATCTCTGTTCTTTATTTACAGTGAGTTACTTTGTTCAGGTAGTGACAGAACTTCCTTTCCTTGGGATTAGAGGAGACTCCAGAGGAGGTATCGTAACTCATAGGGAGCAGAGCTGGTTTACTCCTTATGGTCAGCAGTCAGGTAAGACGGCTTTTGCTGGGTGGAAAGCATTAGCTGTCTTGTCTGGCTCTCTTAGACGTGGCTATTGAGCACTGGACATGATCTGAACTCTAAATGCAACTGAGAAGCTCAGGTTTTGTGGTTTACATGGATGTAGGCACGGATGATGTGTGGTAACAGCCAGAGATATGAGATCTGACGAGGGTAGGCCAGTGAAATGAACAGAAGCTTGCTGAAAAGGCCCTGCTTCCGACGGAAAAGGTGAAGTTGGTGAAGTGATGCTTTTTGCCTCCTTTCCTGTTCTTGAATGTCAGAAAAATGCCTCGAGTTCCCCCACTGTTTAGAACCGTGAAATGGCAAATGAGAGAATGACAGTTCCGCTTCAGAGAGGGAGCACAAGTTAGACAGCAATGGGCTATGCTGCCACACGCCTGACCAGCACGGGCTGCAACCACTGCTGTGCTTACTATTGCATGAGAAACATCCACTCAGTTGTTTGAGACTCCAACCGTGGGTGTTCCTGACTGATATACCCACTGCTCCCGGGAACTTAGGTTTGACACATCCAAAATGCTGCTTCACATAGACTGTCGTAAAGCAAGAAGACAGTTCCGATAACAGAAAAGCATCTCATTGCCAGTCAGCACCTTGCATTCTCATGCAGCAGATAGGCTCTTTTCTTAAGAGCTATCTTCTGACCTTTAATTATAAGAACATTAATTCCTGGGCACAGAAGATAGAAACAAACAGAAATGTGAGGTCAGTGCTGCTGTGCGCTGAAAGCGTATTATTAAACTGTTGATTAGTAACTATTTCAAGGATGAATTTAGTCTATGAACAGTAGTCCAGTTATTCTCAAATTAGCTTCTTTTCCTAAAATTAGGATTTTAGGAGTGATTTTGAAACTTAAACTTCATTTCAAGAAAGAAGTTTGGGGACTGGAGAGTTGGCTCTGTTAAGAGCTCTTATCACTCTTGCAGGGAACTTAGGTTCAGTTCCCAGTACCACATGTAGCTCACAATCCTCTCTAACCACTGCCATGGCATCTGGCACTTCCTTCTTGCTCCCGTGAGCACCAGGAATACGCATACATGCATACAAACATACCTGCAAAAACACCCATACGTACAAAATAAAAATAAATATTATAAATTTGAAGCTCAGAGAAATTAATGTAGTTTGTGGTAGAATGGAGTGTCATAAATTCTCAGATCACAGTTGTTTGTGATGCCTTATGTATGTGTCTGCCTGGTAATACGTTTTCTGTTTGAGGGAGGCTGGGGGGGAGATTATTCGTAGTCAGTGAGAACTATTTCAGGATAGAAGTGCTTTCACGCTCTTTCCCTTTGAGCCTCTGATGCTCTCTGTTTTCTTCCTCACCCCTGACAGTCATCCTCCTATTATAGGCAAAATCGTCTTCCCCCAATTCATATTCACTCTGTATTCATTGTTCTGCATCTTCCCCCCATTCATATTCACTCTGTATTCATTGTTCTGCATCTTCCCCCATTCATATTCACTCTGTATTCATTGTTCTGCATACTTTAATTAATTTTCTTTACTAGTATTTCATTTCAAGACACTTGAAGACTTACCAGAAATTGTGAAAAATAGGGCAGAGATTCTCCCTACGGAACCACAGTGAATTGTCAGCAAGAAATTGATATTGTAGCAGAACTGTTAATTTAGGTGCAGCCCTAACATTTTACAAATCCAATGTTTTTTTCCTCTCTGTGAAAATTTACATATAGGCATTTGGTACCATTTTTGCAGTTAGAATCCGGACTTTCATATAAGCTCCCTGTACTCTGTAATAGTTGCACTCCTGTGCACCTCTAATGTTCAGTGTCTCTGACACATAAATAGAGACCAGTGCTTTATAAGTACATATACAGAATATTAGCACAAATTGCACCAGAGCTGTAAGCCTGATTCAGTATTTGAAAACCAATATATTTTGTACTAGAAAAAAATAATATAAAGCATTTGACAAGCTTCAGTTCCCATTGATATGGTTTAAAATAAAACCTCAGAAATGAAAGGAAACTTTCCAAACTCTGAATAGAATCTATAGCAACTTAATGATGAAAACTAAATATATTCTCTGTAAGACTGGAAGTAAAGACCGCTCACTTTTACCAGTTTTCTTCTGTGAGGTGCTGTACATTTAAACACTGTAATGACATAGTCTTGTAGGGAAGCCGCGTGCATGTTCCCGACCGCCCAGACTCCCAAAATAATCACACAGAAACTATATTATTTGCAATCCTGTTTGACCAATAGCTTAAGCATATTGCTAGCTAGCTTAGCTCTTACAACTAGAATTAACCCATTTCCATTATTTTATATTTTACCATGAGGNTTATGACCTACTGGCAAGGTTCCAGCGCATCTGTCTCCAGTGGCGGCTCCATGGCTTCTCCCTCACTCCACCTCCTTTTTTTTTCCAGCATTCAGTTTAGTTTTCCCCGCCTAGCTCTACTCTATCCTATCATAGACCTAAGACAGTTTCTTTATTAACTAATGGTATTCACAGTATACAGAGGGGAACCCCACATCAGCATAGGAAAAAGGAAATGCAAGACTTATACACTGAAAAGGAAGGAAGAAAACTGCATGTATTTCCAAGTAGTAAGTTTGTCCATAACAAAATTGCAGGCAATCACCATGAATTTACTGGACTCACACTTGAATTTAGTAAGATCGCAGATCAAAGGTCAATGCCCCAAATAAAACCTTTTCTTTAGTTAAACAAAAGAAGATATACTTGGTAAAAATGACTAGTACTAATAAAACATCAGTGGACACACTTGTGGATTGGAGGCCTCACCATCCTAACAGTAGTTTTCCCAAGTGGTTCTGTAGATTTTGTGTGATTTCTGTCGAGATTGGGCATGTGTTGCAGGGTGACACGGTGATTCTAAAGTGTATGAAGCAGCCACTGAAGAGGAAGAGAAGCACTTGAGAACAGTGAAACTGAAGGATCGTTATACTGTAAACTAAGACACAGAGCTGCCGCGACAGGACTCTTTCCTTGGGTGCCAGGCACGTACATCAGTGGGATAAGATAACCACAGACCCATAGTTGTATGGAAATTTGATTTTTGACAGTAGTGTTCAAGACAATGGAGGAATTGTCTTGGGACAGGTTTTTTTTTTTTAGTACACTGGAACAGTCAGACGATCAACAAAATCAACAGCAAAAACCTCTGTGCCAAAACCTACTTTATAAACAATTTAATTCAATATGGGCCATATAAAATGTGAGACTATAAAACTTAGGAGAAAATGAAGAAGGAAGTGTTGAGAAAGAGTTAAGCTAAGATCCTTCCAAGTGACAGTAAAGTTCTTTTTTTTAGTTGAACATTGTCAGAATTGAAAACTCCTTCTATAAAAGACCCTATTAAATCAGATGAAAATGGAAGCTATACACAAAACCTTTGTAAACATCAACTCAAAATGCGTATGTCCACAATATATAAAGAACTCCCGCAACTTATGAAATAATGCAGGGAGGAAGCATGCAGAGGAGTTCAGACACTTGACAGAAAACTTGGTACAGATGTGTAACATACCTCGTAGTGGTCATGTGCAGCTCAAAGGTGTGCTGTGAGATACTGCTGGACACCTACTAGGATACATAAAATGCAACTGAAAGCACTATGGACCTGCCTTTCATAAATTGCTCATAGAAATATAAAATGGTTAGCTCCTAAACACATCAGTATACTATGTACCTTCTATTGGAGCATTTACAACTTCATGGTTTGGGGTGATTATCTAACACTCAGTACATTGTCTGACTCCACGAATGGGAGACATTTTTTTTGAATCATATCCTCCCTGCGTGCGTGGTGCCTGCATTAGTACATACGTGAACGAATTAGGAAAGTACCATTCTGGAAGTGGAGGTGGGAGAACTTTGGGTTCCAGGCCAGACTGAGCAACAAAGTAAGACCTCTCACAAACAAAGGACGGGATGCAGCTCTGGTGTATTGTTTGCCTAGCATGTGCAAGGCCCTGCACTGAATACCCATCACACAGAAGAAAATACATTATTCACATTTACATATAGCTTAGTAAAATATACTTCCAGAATAAGTAATCTCATATCTTCACTTTGTTCCTTAGCAAAAGAAATTGTAAGGGGGAGTCACTTCCAAAATGTATTCTGTTTAAAGAGGCGTTAAATGATGGTTCTTGAGTGTGTATGGTTAGATTGCAGAAGGAACCCTCCTACCTGGATCTACTAAATGGGAAATACAGTCCAATGGTTTATATGTGATTTTTACTTGGAGTTTGATGGAGATCAAATCCAGGGCCTTGACCTTGCACACACTAGGCAAACGCTTTATCAAGTGAGCTACACCCTACAATTTGTGTTTGATTCCTGGCAATTTAGGTTTTAACATATCTGTAAGGTAATCCTGAGAGCCACTAAAATTGAAAAGCCATTGTTAAACTAGACTTATTGGACAGTGGAGAGTAGAAGAAGCACAGTGCTGTGGCGATATGTATGTTGTGTTCTTTGCTGCTTAAAGTTTTTTTTATTTAATACTCATTGTATTATATTTTCTTTTTCTGTTTTTATTTTCTTCTTATTTCAACTCAAACTTTTCCACCACAAACCTTTCCACCCTAGGTAGTATCATAAATAAATGAGGTATATGTATTTTATATCTTGGTGTATTTTTTAATTTAAAAATAGTATATAAGCAAGTATATTGCTATTTAATTTCGGAGAAGTTGGTCTTAACTACTTTAATAATGTTAATTGTCTTTAATAGCATCCTTAACTTTAGACATTAATAAAGCAGGCATTGGTGATCATATGTAAGCATCTGTCTATATGTATATAAGTACACATCAGTATACTTTCATATTTGCAGTTTTTGCACCCATCATCATGAGGTACAGAAGATGCAAGCTTTGTATTACAGTGAACACAGCAGGAAGCAAGAACCTTGAGTTCTTTAGTCATGTTCTTCTATGATTAATAATAGATTTTGATATGGGAAAAACTAAATTAGAAGCACATTGCAAGAAATCACAAAATGTACCTTTTAGGCAAATGGGTAAGAATTATATGAAAAGGTAACATCTTGTGAAACCACTTGGTAAAAGTGTCTGCTGTCCACATCAATTGGAAATCAAATTGAAGGTCTCCAGAGTGGTAATGAGGAACCACTGATTTCAAATGTTGGGCTCAAATGACTGCTGAATTTGGATCTAATTTCATGTTATTGGCCTACCTGTCATTCTCAGTAGGTCAGAGAGGATGAGAGACAATACAGCCCCATTGTTTGGTAACTTCTCAGTGACTTAAAGCAAACTGCTGGAATACAGAAGCCTATCATTTTTTAAATTAAAATTTTTAGTTGGGGAGTCAGGGTGGCAACAAAAATGTTTAAGATACACACGCATACATACACACACATAGACACACACACATACATATATATAAATGCCTTACTGAAAGGAGCTTCAAATAGTACCTTCTACACAGTACCAAACAGTTGATCACCAAAGGCAGCCAAGAGTCTGTACTGCAAATGTACCCTGCAGTCTCAGCATCACCAGTGGGTGTGTCTCACAGCCACCTGGCAGCTATAATATTGTTTTTAATGAATATGCAGAATAATTTAAAATTAGCACAGTTAATGATGCATACCCCATATGACCCGAATGTCTGCACAAAAGCATTATTATAGAGATCAGAAAGAAAAACTTGAAGATAGTACAGTTAAATGTGTTGAAATAGTTCCTTTTTTTCATTTTGAGGTAGGAACTGCTATGGGTTTCACATTCTTGATCGAAGTCTTTAATATTCCACAAGGAAACATTGACTACTCTATAGCATATTTTGTGGTATTAACTTGGGTTAATATCATTGTATTTGTAGTTGGTATATTAATGAATCTTAAAGTTAGTTGTTTAGTTTAAATGCATAATTTAGCAGTCATTGATTTGAAACAAAAATAAAACCTTCATGTTCAGTTCTACACTTTTCCTTTCATAAGCCTGTAGAAGTGTGCCACCTAGAGTTTTAAATTTTTTAAATTATAGAACCCACAAGCTAGGTTGGTGTTATTTTCAACTGCAAAATGTGGTCATGTTTTTGTACAAAATTATGCCAGATGTTGGAATAATTGTGAAACATCATTCTATATATAGATATAGATTCTTCTTTTTTAACATGAAGCTTAAGTTGTTGTGTATTTGATGAATATTTTTATTTAATTATTCTAGATTCAGCAGTTCACTTAATCTGTCCATGTGAGATAAATAACAAATCAAGTTCAAGAGTTACAACTTTTAACGCCTGATTCAATAAACTTAGCATTAATTTTAACATGATTATTAGTTAAATAACTTGTATAAAGCAGTGCATATGTGTATGTCTAACCAATACAGCATTCTTTATCCTTGGTGTGTGCAATGGGTTTATAAGTGTAACTGTATTAATTGAGGGTATAGCCACTGAATAATCTTTGATGCTGGAAATTTGCATTTTGGATGTAGATCAACCTGTAATCCACTAGGAATCATTTCCAAATGCTTATACAAAGTAAATTTAAAAATGCCTTTTTTTGGTCCCTGTGGCCTTTCAAATAGTATTGTAGTTTAAGTTTGGAATACCCCCATGTGTTTGAATACTTGGTGCTCAGCTGGGGTCTGTTTTAGAAGTTTATGGAACCTGTAGTATGGAGCTTCTTTGGAGGAAGTAGGTCCCTTGAGGAAGTAGGTCACTGGGGACAGGAGGTAGGTCCCTGGAGGAAGTAGGTCACGGGGGACAGGAAGTAAGACCCTGGAAGAAGTAGGTCACTGGGGACAGGATTTGGAGTCCCATAAACAACATCTACCTCCTTTCCAAATTCTGCTTCCTAATCGTTTAGGCAATGTGGCCTCATGTTCCTGCTGGCATGCCTTTGCCATGATGGGCAATATTCCTTTTTAAAGCACGAATGTAAAACAAGCAAACAAAACCCTTCTTTGAATTTGCTTTCGACACAGCAATGAGAATAAGAAATGTATAGGCAGAAGTGATACATACATTTACTTGGAACAAAATAAACACTAAAGAGGACTGGTTTTAAAAATTATTCATAGGAATAAAGGCCTTTAATAGAGACACTACTGTTGAGTTCTCCCGGCTGTCCAAGTAGGCAGTGCTAAAATGCATTGATATATACTAGTCATTGTGATAGATTTCATAAACATCAAAAAAATTGAAACCTAAGTAAGAAATTTACAATGGTCAAGAGCCTTGGTTCTAGTTTTGAAAAAAAACAAAACAAATCCCTGTTCCTCATCTTTCTTGCAAATGGTACCATGTAACAACTGGAATATTTTTATTTGAGGTTGGAACATTTGAGGGCAAATGATATTTCTTACAGGATGATCCACTGAGTCCAGATTCCTTACTGAAACAGTGTTTTCTTTCTCTGGTGTCTTGTACACATGCTTTCTACAGACTAGAGCAAATGCCCCAAGTAAGAATGCCTCTTGTTTCAATTTCCCTTCTCCTCTGACATATACTGGTTCTAAAGTGTGCTGATTTCATAGTTTGTCTCCATGCCAGCTGATGTCCGTGAGAAGTATCAAAGAAGTGTTAAACTTCTCAACACTCAAAATGAGGTTATCAGACTGTGAATTTAATTAGCAACATTTGAGAGTTGTATGTTGAGTTTATTTTTAATTGAGTATGACAAATTTTGTTTAAAGCACAGCAGGAACTCCTTGATAGCAGCTACGGTTTGCAGAAATTCAGAGTGAAAGATTTATGAAATTTCCCAAACTGCTAAGAATATGAACCAGACAGAAAATTATCTACCAAGTTACAGTAAATGTCAGTGGTTTTTTTTAAAAAAAAACAACTAAACCCAAACTTTTCAGTTTTAAAAGATATATACGTTTTATTTATAATATATCTTTAAGGCTTTACGCTACCCAGAGTATCTTGCAGTTGCCATGGGGAGCTCTGTTGTTCGTCAATGTAGGGTTTCCTGCTTGGCGCAATATATATTTATGATGGCATCTGTGTTTGCTGGTTGTTGCATTTGCAGTGGAACTTGTGTTTGGGCCAGTTGAAGAGAAGGGAAAAGAAAGCAAATTAAACTTGACTTCTTGTCAGTGAAGCCAAGGCATCTTGCTACTCTTGTTACTTGCATCCACTCATTCCAAGAACACAAAACGTAACTAACTGGTCGTGTTCCCTTGTTCTATACCCTTGGCAGGCTTTTCTACTAATATAAAAACCCACAAGATAATGCTGCCCTGTCAGTTGACAGGGCACTTTTAATTGGAATTTTAATATGGGAAATTTCCCTATGTAGAACGTCTAAATTTTATTGGTCTTACCAAAGAGGAATCATCAATATCATGTAATGTGTCATTTACTTAAAACAAGTGGCACTTTTTTCCCCAGATTTCTGAGACAGGATTTCCTTATCACCTAGGCTTACTTTGAGCTCTTGATCCTTCCTGTAAGCAGAGACTATTCAGGCATTTCCCAGCCACCCAGACCTGAACAATCACACAGAAACTATATTAATTACAACACTTTGTCCAAAGGCTCAGGCATATTCCTTGCTAGCTCTTACATCTTAAGTTAACCCATTTCTAGTAATCTGTCTATTGCCACAAGACTGTGACTTACGGCTAAGGGTCTAGTGTCTTTCTCCTTTGGCAGCTACATGACATCTCCTGACTGCACCTTCTTTCTCCCTGCATTCAGTTTAGTTTTTCCTGCCTATGTCTGATCTGTCCTGCTATAGGGCAAAGCAGCTTTTTTATTAACCAATGGTAATAAAATATATTCATAGAATACAGAGGGGAATCCCACGTTATGAACCTTTTTCCTCTACCTTTCAAGTGCTAGGATTACTGGCATGTTCTATCTCATCCGACCACAGCTGAAAATCTAAATGAACTAATTTAAAAATTCTACCTTCAGCTTTAATAAAAGAAACAAGATAGGAAATAAGTTAATTTATTAGTGTCTGGTATTTCTTTTTAAAAACAAATTCTAGCATGTCTTTTAGACTCATTATACATTGTAGTTCAATACAGTTTTAAAAGTCCATCTATGTCTTCTACAGAAACCCATTTGATGTTCATAGGATTATCATCAGGCATCTAAAGCACCATCAAGAACAAGAAACATCTTAATATAGGCCCTTAATTAGCGGAAGTAGTGTATAGATATATAAATTAGGTTCAGTATAACTTGTGTATTTTTATTCTAATTTTCATATCATTGGAGGCAGCATTTGATTAAACATGTACTAAGAATATTGTATGTCCCAGTTATGGTGGTACAAATCTGTAAAGAGTGTGATGAATAATTATCTCATTCGTAGATCTTGCCTGCAAGGAGCTTTCATTTAGTTTGAAAGATAGTTAAGAAGAAAGAAAATTCTTATTATCACTAACCAACTTTCCAGGATGTTACAGTAAGAATAAAGTGTAATGTCTCATAAATTAATGGTTATGTTTTTGGTGTGTAATGAGGACCTTCAGTTGAAGATGAAACTAAAGGTTAGGATCTTTTGTATTTGTGACAATTTGCATTCAAGGTGGAAAGAGGTATGCCTTGTTTTTTGTTTTGTTATGTATGTAGTCCTGGCTGTCTGAGAACTTGCTATGTATACCAGGTTGTACTTGAATCAGAGAGCCTTCAACCTCTGCCTCCTATGTGCTAGGATGGAAGGCATACACCATCATGTCCAGCACACCCAACCCACCATTATATGGCATGCTCTAGTCATAAGGAGGAGAAAACAAAATGGTTTTTTTTTTGTTTTTTAGGCACAGGTTTTATGTCTTTCTTGCTAGGATAAAACATTTAGAATTGAAATGGAAAGGTGAGGATGAGGCACAGCATTTGTTTAATAAAACAGGTATTTCCAATACAGTTTAAAACTTCTAAGGGATAGCTGTAATTTTCAATTAATCTGAAATACCTCAGGGACAGTATCTTTATTACTATTATTTATGTCTTTAATGTACACCTAACGCTGCTGGGGATTCATGTTGGCGACCATAACAGAGTGATGAGCGTTCTTGTAAAAGTAGAACACATGATTTCAGAACCGGCATCAATTCTTACATTTTCCCCTTATCTTAGAAGAATGTTTTACTCTTCATATTTTTATGGAAGAGAGTTGGTTCAAACTCCAGTATTGTTTCCTATTTCTATTTTTAAATAATCATGATTACTCATTAAAAATATTTAACTCTGCTCATTTGTGGTACACTTAAAATTTCATGACAGTGCTCAATAGAAATTGGTAGAAGTTATCATGGGTAATAGAACACTAAACTGAATCTTTTTCTGGAACAATAAAAGTCTTCAAATTAAAAAGTTCCATGTAATTGCTTTTATTTTCTACCAATTAGGTGGTTATTTCTGAACTCTGAATGAATAACCTCTTTCATAATAATGCATGATTTACATGATTTGGACATTTCAAGAAATTATTTTCTAGTTTCCATGTCATGTTATAAAAATGTTTTAGCAAGCCAAAGTTTCAGAATTATCTATTTTATTCTCAAATTATGGTGTGATAGTTAATTTTGATTGTCAGGTTGATGGAATCTGAAAGACACTAAGAGGTATTGCTATGGTTAGGTCTCTGAGGCAATTTCCAGGAAGGGTTACCTGAGGAAGAAGACATTCTAAAAGAATGGGTAGCACCTTCTAGCACCTTCTAGCATCAGCCCACACACAACGGGGAAGGTTGCAGGAGATGATCAGTTTCCTGCCTTGCTCTTCATTAGTAAGTGCAAATATCCCATTGTTGCTACTGCTGCCTTCTAGGGACTGAAGTACTTTGACTCTACAGGAATCTTCCAGGCTTTCAGCACTATATTGGGCCTGCTAAGGTACTACTCTTTGAATTGAGCTGCTTCTGGGATCTCAACCTGTCCAGTGTGCAGTCACTCTTGGGTTGCCCAGTCTACAGCATGTAAGCCATTCCAGTAAATCATATTTTCTAATGCATGCACTCTCTGTTCTCTTCCCCTAGATAACCCTGATCAATAGAGATGGTTTGAGAGAGAAAAGGTTGCTCCTTAGTGTGTCTCCACATACATACTATGTACAGTAACTTTTATTCCCATCTAAAGTCAAATTTGATTGAATTGTCATTATATTTAATCGGCATCACCTCTTGACATGAAGTAGTGATTCACCTTTAAAAATTATGATTAGACTTAGATGAGCAAATGGTTCTAAGGAAGATCATTTTGAGGTAAATTCGCACGTTTATCATATTTAAGCATTTTCTTGTATTATCTTTCATCAACCACTGATTATGGATATAAATTTCATGTTAAGGGATCAGGACTAGATTCACTAAAACTAAGTAATAACCAATGTCTTCATGATGGCCAGTAGTAATCTTTTGGTTCACAAACTGAGCTGTGATGACGCCTGGGGCAGTTGTCATTGATCCTTGATAATCATTCTCGTTCTTGTTCTGCTGTATTTACAAGTCACTCAGGTGTTTCATTTGTAAGTGAGAATTTAAAAAGTAGTTTACATATTCATTTTAAGACAAATGCAACTATCCTCTTGTAAGATCATTATCCTCTAGAACCTGGTGAGTAGAAAATTCCCAAATAGTAACTTAAAGGGAAGTTTAATACAGAGAGGAGAGCAGGTAGTTAAAGACTGGAGTGTAAGATGCATTACAACTTGAGATGTTGAAAGAAAGTAATTGTAAAGGAAGGAGAATGTAGGAAATGTAATTTACAGAGCTCTGTGTGTAATAATAAAGAAGAAGAACAGCACTCAGAAGGATGGTACAATTGTCAGAGGCCTCAAAACAGGTTTCAGCCTACAGAGGAGGCAAGCCACATTCTGGTATTAAGAATATGCATTTCTTTCTTTCACATTTGAATTGGGCCTTGTGCTTTGAGTGTTGTATGTTACTCCTTGTTGCCTTGTATGCCTAAGGCTTAGTAGAGTCTTACACAGAATGGTTACCAAACTCTGACCTTGGTAGTACATGACTGATGTTGACTTCAAGTTAGAAAGGTCTAAGATGATCATTTTTAAGGACTTCATGAATATTTGATATTCACAAATTGATTTCCACTCATGAGGGTAGTTCATAGGACTGATAATTTGAAGACTAGAAAAGGAAGGACAAGATGGTTGTTAAATAATAGAGACGAAAGGGTTGTTAGTAATTAAATTACTGGGATTTTTGTCTATGATCCAGGAAGATTGTGAATCCTACCTCTCCCTAACTATGGGCTTTATTTGTAGCCATTGTGAATCAATACCACCACAAAGCTCTTTTTGATTTGGTAGGGTCTTAGATATTTTGTCTTTTAAAAATAGATGGTAACTTAAATTCTTAAATGACATCCATGGAAATGTGCTAATGCATGTGGTTTGTCAGAAGATGAAGATAAAACATTTAGTTCAATCCAAGACACATTTGTAATTTTTTTTTTAAAAAAGAGCAACAAGTGGGGGACGATATGAATATAATTCTCACAAATTGACACAAATTTAGTTCAGGAGCTACCAAATAAAAAGCAGTATGTTGTAGGAACCTAAAAAGAGAAACAGAAAAATAGTCACATTATCAAAGAGTCGCATTGAAAGACCCTCAGGTCAGGATCTTCAAGAGAGTGAGAGTTCCCCCTCAAACCCAATAAACCAGGCCGGTGGATGCAATCAGCAAGAGGCTTTATTTATTGATCACACAAGTGCCTGCGGGTGTCCAGTTAGGCAACTGGGCACACCAAGCAAGCTTTTCAAATAACTTTTATAGGGTGTAAGGGTTTCAAAAACAAGC
>LOJH01006792.1:14973-26028 GCA_001685095.1 Ellobius talpinus | reverse complement strand
AAAAAAAAAAAAACCTTAAGATAAGGAGAGAATATTTCACTTCACAGGAAGTAGCCACATAATAGCATCATGACCAAAGTTCCTCTGAGAAGCCTATCACAAAGGCATAGATGAGTCCAGCACCACAAACCATGAGGAACAGACAAGCATCAGGATCTGGTTTCTAATCCAACTTTGTTATGTAGGTCACTAGGGAATATTTACCTATCTCTTTGGTGTGCATCTCACCATAATCTCCCTATAAAATTAAAGAGTTAACTGTATCTCCCGATAAAATTAAAGTTTCCTGTCCCAACCTTTTGCTCCCAAAGAACAGACAACTGCTTCCCAAATTACCACGCAGAAATTTAATATTACTTATAAATGTTCAGCTGATAGCTTAGGCTTACTACTAGCTAACTCTTACACTTTAACCCATATTTTTTATCTGTGCTTTGCCACGTGGCTCATGGCTTGTTACCTCATTTTCTATACATCCTGCTTGCTCAGAGACTGACTGGTTCTCTTCTGTCTCCACATTTCCTCCTCCCAGAGTCCTCTGTGTCTGGTTGCCCCACCTATACTTCCTGTTTGCCTACCAGCCTGTCAGCTGATGTGAATATGAGAGTAATACATATTCACAGTGTACAGAAGGAATATTCCACAGCAAGCTACACCATATCTGCTCTCTAAATCACCTGGGCTTTTATAGTCTATAACCTCAAACAAAGTAGGAAATGCTCTGTAAGAAATAAGGAGTCTAACCCAAGAGAGGGGAACACAGTTCTGTTTGAGATGTGACCCTTTGGGGAAAGCAGAGACTGTAGGAGGTGAGGGAGTTACCTGTGGCTGTGTTGCCTGGGAGTGCTTAAAGCAAGGGGGCTGGAGAGATGGCTCAGTGGTTAAGAACACTGACTGCCTTTCCAGAGCCCTGGGGTTCAGTTTCCAGCACTCACATGGCAGCAAACAACTGTCTGTAACTCCGAGATCATGTAACACACAGACATACATGCAGGCAAAACAGCAATGCACATAAAATAAGAATAAATAATTTTTTTTTAAAAAAAAAGCAAGGTCTTCCTTTACTTGATAGCCTTCAGCTCTGTCCAGCATGAAGCTGATGTTCATGGTGTGTCAAATATCACATCCCTATCCAGTGAAAACTGAGTTGAACGTGTTCAGCCAGGAGCCAGATGGGAGGATGCTGATGGTCAAATGCACACAAGCAAATTGTAAAGAGGCCATCAAGTTGAATGGGTTAAAAAAGAAAAGATTCTCAGGCTTAAAAGAAGCGAATAAAGAAATAGAAGACCTAAAAAGTCAAGTTGTTGACCAGAAGCTGTCCTGGAATGGTGTTTTAAAAACTGAGAGTAATGACCCATGAAAAGTTAGTGCAGCGGTTTAAAGCAGTAGCCATCTGTGATCTCTTGTGTGTTTCTGTGCCGGCCTGAATGAAGTATCATGTCTGACTGTCCCTATGTCTGTCTGTCCTCAACAAAGTGGACCTTGAATTCTGAGAAAGGTCGGAAAACTGAGAGTTTTCCTAATAAAGAAACACTGTGCAGCCACTAAATTCTGTCTCTTCTTGATGGGGAAACATTTCTAACAGATCTGGTCAGGTCAAATGCAGAGTCCTACAGAGAAACCAAGGGGTCAAGAGGAAATGATCTGGGACAAAAATGCTGTCTTCACTGTTAAGCAATCATGAAAGTTGTAGAAAGAGTTCTTTTCTCTTTTTTTAATATTTGTGTGTTCTGGGAGAGCCATTGTTGGGGACTGCAGACCCTGGCCTCTTGACTTTCTTTGCCTGCCTCAGACCCTTTGCCTGCTGGAGTGAACCGAGTAAACAACTTGATATCCTGTGCCTGCAGCTGCTCTGAGCACGAGACCCTCATGAGTTCCTGATGGCAGGGGTGTGGGTTCTTGTAGGTTTTACAGCTGAAAAATCCCAAGCCCTGGGGCGTGGCTATCAGTTAAGGATATAAGCTTCCCTGGAGCACAATAAAGTTGGCATTCTTGGTTGAAGGACGACCTGTGTCCCCCGTGTCTCTGTCTCTGTGTGAGCATGTTTTTAAATCTCCAGCCCCTTTCCCAGCTTGTGAACCATCGTCCTGTAGTGCAGGCGCTACAGGCTGCATGCACAGGTGTATGCAGTACCCCCCAGAGGCCAGAAGAGTGCATTAGATCTCTGGAGCTGGAGTGGCAGGCATTTGTAGGCCATCCAACATGGGTTTTTGGAGCAGAATCCTACTCTTCTAAAAGAGCAGCAACCACCTTTAAGGACTGAGCCATCTCTCCTACAAGGTATTTTCTTAGTAAACTGTTTGACTGCTGCATAGAAACATGGTCACCATTGAATAAATAATGTACAGGGTAGGTTTGGGGTGTCCTTCAAAAAATAAATCTTCAACATAGAGAGCTTGTTGAAATTTTAGATACCCTAGGAAAGGAGTAATAGAAGGCAAGAATGAAGAGCTGGACTCCTTAAGTCTAGTTGTACACCAAGGAGTCAGAGGGACCCTCATCTTTGTCACCACCACCCAGAAAGAGTAGGCTGGCCTCTGAAGCGGTGGGCAAAGAACTGTGTCTAACTGAGAAAACTCAGTCGCCCGCAAGGACTTGAAAATAGCAATGAAATGAAGTTGACTAAGTGTAAGAAGGGTGGGGGAGGCCTGGGGCAGACATCACACACCCGCCCTGCCCCGCCCCGCCCCGCCCTGCCCTGTCTGGGAAAAGCAGCTGCTAAGCAGCCCCAACAGCTGTTGCCTTTCCCAACACGCTCAGATCCTCGTACTCTTCAAGAGTGGCAGTAGGCTGAGGAGAACTGTCCCAAACGTGGATGGCTGCTGCAGGGTTCAGGCTCGCTTTGATTTTCACTTTTTCATTGGCGTTCAGGTTCAGAATTCTAAGAGCGCGAACACACCACACCGTTGCTTCTCCAATCAGGAAACAGGTACTGGTGCTGCTTGTTAGATATTTCAGGGTGAATTAACTGAACAAGGCATTAACATAAGGATCAAACAGCAAATGTTCCAGGAATTGTGCCTGGGTAGACATTAATTTGTGATAAGACTTTTATATTTTCCACTTTGAGTTCTGCCTGCATTCTAATTAAAGCATATGCAAAGCCTTCTTTTGCCCAGTCCAGGCTGATGGTCACTATCAAGGTCTTATTCCCACATCAGGATTGGTGACAGATTGCTCCAGAATATTATCATTTCTGCTTAATTAAGTGTTTAGGCAAGAATTTATTGGATGGATAACTAAGGAACAAGGAGAGGTGACGCCATTTCTAAGCACTCTAGATAGGTGCTTGGCACAGAGTAAACACAAAATAGCTGTATTTTAGTTGGAGTTTCTCTTGCTGTGAAGAGACACCATTACCATGGTAACTCTTATGAAGGGCAACATTTAATTGGGGCTGGCTTACAGTTCAGAGGTTTAGTGCACTATCATGGTGCTGGGAAGCATGGAGGCAGGCAAGCAGATGTAATGCCGGAGGAGTAGATGAGAGTTCTTCATCTGGATCCACAGGCAGCAGGAAGAGAGAGTGAGCCACTAGCCCTGGCTTGAGCTTCTGAACCTCAAAGCCCACACCTGTCCCCCCAGTGTCACATTTCCTCAACAAGGCCACACCTCCAATAATGCCACTTCCAATAAGTCTATGGGGGCCATTTTCATTCAAACCACCACAGGATGTTACCTAGGTATTATTGTTTTGGTTTTTGGGTTTGTTGTTGTTGTTGTTGATTTATGTACATTGGTGTTTTGCCTGCATGTATGTCTGTGAGGATGTTGGATTTCCTGAAACTAAAGCTACAGAGAGTTGTGAGCTGCCATGTGGGTGCTGGGAACTGAACACTGGTCCTCTGGAAGAATAGTCAGTGCTCCTAACTATTGAGTCATCTCTCCAACCTTCCAGCTACCATTGTTAATGGGACCTTTGTTAACATCCTCATTATTACTACTCAAGAAAGCACTGAGAAAAGATCATCTCTTACTGAAGGAGGAGAGAGAGTATAGAAGTAGAGAAAAGAAACGGAAGGGGCCAGAAAGATGGCTCGGTGGTTAAAAGCATTTGTTGTTCTTCCAGAGGACCTGGGTTCAATTCCCAGCAACTACATGGTGGTTCATAAACATCTATAACTCGGTTCCAAGCGATCCAATGCCCTTTTCTGACTACACAGGCAACAAGAATTCACATGGTACACAGACACACATGCAGACAAACACCCATACACATAAAATAAAAATAAATATATAAAGGGGAGTCTGTAAGGAGTTGGGGGAGGGAAAAAACATGATCAAAATATATCAAAAATTTGAAATAAGAAGAAAGGAGAAGGGAATAAAAGTTCTAAAAGAGGTGCTTTGAATTTGCTGCTTTTAACTTGGGGGACAAAAGGGGGAAAGTGGGAGACTTGAGAATATGGCAAGTATTTGGAGTCAGGATGGAAGGCCAAGGAGACAGAAAGCACAGGGTGGGAGAAGAGCAAGTGACAACCCATCGTGGATGAGTTGAGTGTATGACATCAGCACCTTTCTGATGAAAGAGAATGGAACACCACACAAATTCTAAGTTTTTGTTTGTTTGTTTGATTTTTGAGACAGGGTTTCTCTGTCGCTTTGGAGCCTGTCCTGGAACTACCTCTGAAGACCAGGCTGGCCTCACAGAGATCTGCCTGTCTCCGCCTCCCAAGCATTGGGATAAAAGATGTGTCCTACCACCACCCAGCAAATCCCCAATTTTGAAGGCAAGTATTGTTTATTGAAAGTTTGTTTTCCGTTTCTATGGGTGTATGCGTGGGTGGTAGTTACGGTGTCAACACTATTTGGAAGCTACTTCACTATATCAACACAAAGCCCTGGCCTTTCCCTGAGTTTTGTCTGTGTTCAGGTGATCATCCTGGAAGAACCTCAGGTAAAGGAACTTTTTTAGAGGGTTGTAGCTGGGAGACGGTCACTCAATTGGAATATTCTAGATTTGAGCTTGTTCATTCTCAGGCAAACTGTTCACTTCTAAGAACTCGTAGGTACTGAGCCCTTACAGTGTGCCAGGCACTGAGATAAAGAGTCCCCATTGATCCTTCCAGCAGCTCCAGGAGGGGAAGAAACATCAACAATACAACAAAACCCGAGACCAACAAAGTAGATCTAGGAGCGGCAGAAAACACAGATGGCTCTTTTCCTCTCTCCTCTCTTCCTCTGTTGGAAATATTATTTTAAGGTGTGTTACTTTTGTTTATGTTGCATTTGTTTAACTCTGTGAAGCGGTGGTACTTTGCCTGTCTAGAACACCTGATGGTCTAATAATGAACTGCCAATAGCAAGGCAGGAGAAAGGATAGGAGGGGCGGGTAGACAGAAAGACTGTATAGAAGGGGAGGAAGCCTGGGAGAAGGGGAGGAGGAGCCCGAGAAGGAGGACATCAGGCACCAGCCATCCAGCTACACTGTAATCTATAGAGTAAGATTTGAAGAGAATGGGAAAGCTCAGAGGCCGATGGGTAGACAGGGCAGTATAAGTTAACTAACAGCTGGCCAGCAACAAGCCAAGCTAAGGCCAGGCTGTTATAACTAAGAATAAGCCTCCATGAGTGATTCATTTGGGAGCTGGGTAGCGGGCCCCCCAAAGGTGTCCAAAGAGCTTAACATCATACTACAACATTTCACTCTCTCTCTTTCTCAGTCTCTCTCTCTTCCCTTTCCCTTTCTTCCCTGACCCTCATTTCATATGTCAGGAAAGAAAAGAAAGAACATTCAAGTAAAATGAAAAAGGAATAAAGGAAAAGAAAACCATGGAAACAGATGGGATAAAGAGGAAGAGGGAAGACGCCAAGAAACAGGAAAGGAAGGGAGTGCTGACCTTGGTGGATGTCTAAATGGCCTGTAGTACACTGTCATCCCAAATGTGGAACCTTCAGGAAACCTGTTTGAAGAAGTCTGTTTGGGGAACAATTGAGAAAGGCAGAGGGGTTGGGTGTGCCAACACAAACTCAAGTTTCCTCTTTCTGTTCATGGTCAGACTTGGTGACTCAGGACATGGCTTGATCCAAGGGGATGGGTGCCAGCTTCAGAGGACTGCTTCTGAGGCACCCTGCACCAGGCCTTGATATTAGCACCAGGGCAGGGGACAGCCTGGAGTCGCAGATTCTCCTCTCAGAGGAGCCCCTAGATCCAAGGCGAGACCGTGATAGAGACCGAAAGATCTCACCAAACATCAGCAATTCTGAGCTGTGAACCCTTTTGGCTTCCAGGAATCCATTGCATGGATGTAACTTCAGCCCAATAAAGATTCTGCTGTGACAGAAAATGTGGGAAGGTCTGCAGCCTGTCCTCTGCCCAACGTTGCTGCCCAACACCACTGTGAAGATTTATCACAGGGATTTATCAGGGAATGTGACAGAGAGATTCCATCTCCAGGGCTCCGGTCATGACACTTCATTGTCTAGAGAGAACACAAGCCATGTGCTATTATGCACATAAACTCCCTGCCAGAAAATGGCCCAACTCTGGCTCGAGTCACAGGGGCTAACATGATTAGAGGGATGTAAATGTAGCTAACCACCTGGCGTTCATCTCTCAGTAATTCCAAGGGAGAACTCAGGCTGATGAACAACTCTGTGGGATGGTGTCAGTATTTTAATATACATACATTTCCATTATGTTTTGAAGAGGGCCTGCTCTCTTGCCCTTCCTACCCACCCTTCTTCCCTCCTAGAGCTAAGAAGACACCTTAGAAAGATGCCTGCTTGTATTTATTATGACATCACTAAAATCTGTTTGTCAGCAGGGAAAAACAGTTGCTATCGCTGTTACATGTTGATCCAGAAACTCACATTTTAATGACTCCCCTTTGCTTTATGTATTCTGATGAGGGCCCAGATTCTATCTGTGTCAATGACAGTCAATGTAGGATCTTTCAATGCCTTGGGCCATATGCAGAGAAGCAAAGAAAACCTCAGACAGAAATACACCAAACTTGGATTCCTGACTCAGCCTTGGGGAACTCCCCAAAGAGTCTCAATATATAAGAAAGGGAAGAGCAGAAGAAAATATTCTCAAATAAAATTTTAATATCCTCTAATTAAATCCCTTTTA
Source organism: Ellobius talpinus (assembly GCA_001685095.1). Classification (NCBI taxonomy): domain Eukaryota; kingdom Metazoa; phylum Chordata; class Mammalia; order Rodentia; family Cricetidae; genus Ellobius; species Ellobius talpinus. Next base: position 18,950 of record LOJH01006792.1, on the reverse strand, counting down.
GTGCTTTGTTGAGATAAATGAGTTTCCTTATAAAATGAAAAATCGAGTGACTCCCAAATCTCTCTTACCAGCTTTCTGGGGTCTACCTTTAAGTTGCTGAGTAAAATGTGGCCTCTCTTGATATCCCCCAAGGTCCACCTCTCTCCTGACCCCTCTTGCCACCCTGTATCCCCTGCCTTTGGCAGTTCCTCTTTCTATGCAGACTCAAGGTCAGCCTGACATTTGCTCCCTCTGCCTGACCATGGGCTAACTCAGTCCCATGGCACCCCTGCACATGTAGAGAAAGCTGGCTTGCAAATCTCCAGCCAGGTCACCAACCTTCCAGCCCCTATGTGCAGGAAGGCTGACCACTCAGCTGCCACCTTCTGCTGGGACAGTGGCCACATATCCCTGTGGCTCCAGCTTCACAATGAATAGAATCCACTCCCACACTTAGGAGGTCTCAGATAGTCATTCCATGAGTATTCTCCTATTTCCTGGCCCCACTTTTTTCTCTGAAACACCAACCTTCCTGGAACACTACCTAACCCTGCCGTCAGTAAGTGTCCTGTTCATCCTCAGAGGCCAGAGGCTGTGGCATCTTACTGACTCCTCATCATCATAACCATCCAAATGAGAAACCAGACACAGTTGACTGTCACCAGCTCTGTGGTCTCCTCCACTTCAGTCCCTGCACCTCAGTGGCATCGTTTATAAAACCTGGAGGGAACAACAGACAGTGAGCAAATAGGTCATATGTTGGTTGGTATTAAGGTCCATGGAGTAAAGGTCAGGCAGGATGAGGGCAAGGGAGTGCTAACATGGAGAGAGGCTGTTGGGCTTTTTTGAGGAAGAGGGCATTAATAAGACTACATTTGAGCAAAGAGCCAAAAAAGATTAAGGAATTACCTAGCCCGATTTTTACAAGAGGAATAGGTATAAGGGCATTCCATAGATAAGTCTGACTTATCTGAGCCACAGCCTTGTGGAATGGCAAGGACAGGTGGGTGTGTAGTCAGAAAGGAAGCCAGCAGTCTTTGGGTTCCAATTGTATAGGTCATATAGATCCACCAACGAGCAGCTTGTGGCCAGAGGGGTTAAGAGCTGTCATTAGGCTATGCCTGTATGAACCAAGAAGTGACCTCATTGAAATAAGGATGGCAGTAAAGCCAAGAAGTCAAGAGAAGAATGCCAAACCCAGGAATGGGTGATGTTAGCCTGGACCAAGATTGACACCTTTTACTTGAAGGTTCTCACTGACTTCCTATGGCATTCCCCCATCAAAGCCAGAGTCCTGATCTTGGATTCCATCCCCTAATCCCTTCCTTGTTAAACCATGCAAATCTCTTCCTCTCACATTCAGCCGTCAATACCCGGCAGTTGTTTCCCCATCCACTCCATCACTGGGACTTTCCACTGAGTCCTACACTCATTACTCTTTCCTACCATAAACCAGTCCCTTCCAAGTTTCCACAAATCCAGCAGTAACTGGAATTCTTAACTACGAAGGGATATCCCTTTCAATGTGGCTACTCAAAATTAATGGTATGACTCTTTTAAGTGGGGCTTACCACTAGGTTTCCATGACAACAGTTAACATCGAGCACATGCTCAAAAACTTACAAATGCTAACCTAAAAGACTATTTTTGAAAATCCTCTTTAATCCTTACAATACTCCAAAGAAGTAAACAGGATTATTAACCCCAATTGCACAAATGCAGAAACAACGGCACAAAAAAGGTTGTCAATAGTACAAAGCTAGTAAGGCAAATGGAGGGTGGGGGTGGGGGCTAGTGTTGAAATCCTGAAAATCAAGCTCCAGAGTCAGCCCGCTCTGTCTTCCCAATCTCCATCATTGTCTTCCCAATGTCCATCACTGCCTTCCCAATCTCCATCACTGTCTTCCCAGTCTCCATCACTGCCTTCCCAATCTCCATCACTGTCTTCCCAATCTCCATCATTGTCTTCCCAATGTCCATCACTGTCTTCCCAATGTCCATCACTGTCTTCCCAATGTCCATCACTGTCTTCCCAATCTCCATCACTGCCTTCCCAATCTCCATCACTGTCTTCCCAATGTCCATCACTGTCTTCCCAATCTCCATCACTCTGCCTTCCCAATCTCCATTACTGCCTTCCTAATCTCCATCACTCTGTCTTCCCAATCTCCATTACTGTCTTCCCAATCTCCATCACTGTCTTCCCAATGTCCATCACTGTCTTCCCAATGTCCATCACTCTGTCTTCCCAATCTCCATCATTCTGCCTTCCCAATCTCCATCATTCTGCCTTCCCAATCTCCATCATTCTGGCTTCCCATGCCTTTCTGTGGATTACATGAACTGTAATTCATGAGCACTATAAAACGTTTCTACCCAGAGCCTTTGCTTCCGCCTTTCTCTCCTTCTTCTCCACTTCCTCTGCTTTGCCAAGTCCCTCCCAGCTCCCAATATGTCAGTGGACTTCCTGTTCCTCCAGGAAGTTTCTCTACGTAAGACTTCACTGACCACTGATCCTCAGTTATTCGAAACTACTACAAATCACCATGTGCCTTCCTCTTCCTCCTCCTCCGCCTTCTTCTTCTCCTCCTCATCCTCCTCCTCTTCCTCCTTCTTCTTCTTCACCATGAATCTTCTCATGTACACTACAGACTGTTTATGTGGAGCAACCATAATTTACATTGATTTTTAGATCCCCACAGTATGTATAGCAATTGTGGGCCATTCAGCTCACCATACATTTCAGAAAAAGCCTATGGTGAGCTAGATTCTATGCTGGTCCTGGAAAACACAGCTAAGATGGCCCTCAGATTGATTTGTAGACTATGGGTATACCTAGAGAATTGCTTCCTGAAAAGGATCATCAATTTCATCCCTTATACAATCCTTTTTATACAAACACCGTCAGTGACACTGGGCTATGCAAATAAGTGGCTTTCATGTCAGTCCACAAAAAAGCATTGAGTATTTTCTTGTAGAATGCTGAGTGAAGTGCTTGCTCTAAAAAAAGAAACTTGACAACATCCCCATCGACTTCCAGTTTGTGCTGTCATCTGTCTCAGGGTGATGGTGGTAATAGAGAAAGTACTCAGTGTGCAGAGGCAAAAGGGAATAGAGAACTCTGCTGTAGAAAAATAGCCAGATGAAACACAGAACAATCAAAGAAATTGATTATTTCACTCTTGGAGGGCCTTCCTCAGCCCTGCTATCGCATGATCCATCATGGCTTCCACAAATTAGTACCCTCAACCTCTAAACATCTACTTCCTACCTAGTGTCCCAGGTCCAGCACCCCTGCATACTAACTACGTTTTCCACATTTTAACACCAACTATCCATCAAGAGAATATAACATCTGTCACATAGAATTCGATCCTTAATTCAATTAGCTATGTCTGAGGACTGTGGGAAAGATGTCCCAAATCATATCAAAGGAACAAAGGGATGCAGGAATCACTCTAAATGGGATGGTAGCTTTAGGAGAAAATTGTGGGATGAGTGGCCCAATAGTTACTCTAGCATACAGGCACACCTCAGATTTTCGTATCACATTTAATAGATTCATGGAATTTTAAAAATAAAGGAATCTAGGAATCCTTTGATGCACTCTCCATTTTTCAGCCCTATAAGACTAAAATCCCTTAGCAGGTTCAGGCGACACCAAGAGAGTGTCACGTAGCCTTTGATTCCTAACTTTTGCCAGTAATTACCAACAGGTGAGATCCCTGTTGACATGCAGTGACAGACAGATCTCTGTGAGTTCGAGGCCAGCTTGGTCTACAAAGTGAGTTCCAAGACAACCAGGACTGTTACACAGAGAAGTCCTGTTGAGTCAAACCTGAGCCTTATATCAGTACTAAGCACAGCCAGCGCTCCATGTGAGTCCAAACACTTGCTGGTTCTGCTATGTGTTGCAAGGAGGGCCTGCTTGTTTGTCCCAGCCACCCAGCTAGCTTAACCCCAAAATAACCACACAGAAACTGTATTAATTAAATCAC
>LOJH01006792.1:0-14864 GCA_001685095.1 Ellobius talpinus | reverse complement strand
GAAACTGTATTAATTAAATCACTGCTTGGCTCATTAGCTCTAGTTTCTTATTGGTTAATTCTTATATCTTAATTTAACCAATTTCTATTAATCTGTGTATTGCCATGTGGCAGTGGCTTGCCAGGTAAAATTCCCAGTATCTGTCTCTGGCAGATCCATGGCATATCTCCAACTCTGCTTTCTTCCTCCCAGAATTCAATTCTGTCTTCTCTGCCTACCTAAATTCTTCCGTATCAGGCCAAGGCAGTTTCTTTATTCATTAACCAATACAAGCAACACACAGAGGAGACTCCCACATCAGCTATGCCATGCTTCTTCCACTCTCCAGGAAATTAGACAAATGTCAACATATACTGTTTGTGTCTTTAATTTTCTGTACTTTTTAACACTTACTTAATTTGTGTGTATGTGTACATATGGGTGTCCAAGTACCATGATATACATATGGAGTTCAGAGGCAACTTGCAGGTGTTAGTTCTCTCATTCCACCTTGTGGGTTCAAGGAATTGAACTTAAGTAGTTAGGCTTAGCAAAAAGTGCCTTTACCCACTGGGCCATCATACTAGCTCATATTATAATAGGTTGACACCTTGAGAATCTAGCTGAGAACATATTGACCATCCTGGACCTGCTCAATTCTCAGAGGTGGCAAAGATTCAAGGAGGAAAGGAATCAATGCAGAGCCATCCTCCTCTGTGTGGCCAGACTTGAGTCACACCCACCTCACAATCCCCTAGGCCACAGTCATCTCTTCTAGCTCCCTTCCCTTGTCATTCCAAGTGCCAGACACAGAAACAACACCTATAATACAAAGCCTGCCACTCCTGAAGGGTTCACTCTGTACTGCCTTGCCTTTCCCAGAAAAACCTGCGATCCACTATGCTATCCCCTCATTCCTGCCCCCACCCTGTCATCTAGGTTCATCTGGTGCTTTCCCACATGGCCCTCCCTCTAGGACCTCTGAAGACAACAAATCATTTTCCTGAACTTTTGTGTCACCTCTGTAGGTCACACAGATTGACCAAACACATAAGAAAATGAAAAAGTGAAATTTATGCCCTGGCAATGCTGAAGCAGGCATGGGCAGCCCACATATGACAATTCTGTTGGACTTGTCCATATTGGGTTTCATGGTCTAAGTTGATGATGACAACTGGCCAGGTCTCTTTCTCAAGAAGGCACCAGACCTCATTACAGATGGTTGTGAGCCACCATGTGGTTGCTGGGAGTTGAACTTAGTACCTTTGGAAGAGCAGACAGTGCTCTTAACCACTAAGCCATCTCTCCAGACCAACACAAAAGAGGCAGAACATAATCACAAAAAGGGGTTGAGAACGCAAACCTTGAGGTTCCTTGAGCAATGCTCAAGGGATCAGCATGTGCAATGGAGGACGGTGTGTTCAATCCAGGGAGACAGTTTCCCTCAAGCCCCTGGAAGCATGGCTGACTTCCATCCCTCTGCATTCAAGCCTCTAGCACAGCAGAAAGAATGACGGTGGCGTTTTTCAATGTCCAGATCAACTGAAATGGACAGCTGGTCCTCAGCTCTGAGACTGCTCTGCAGCAGCAATTCATTCACTTTATGAAAGGTTTTGCTGGTACTTTTTTGGAAAGGTTTTTATTTTTTTAATGTGTATGGGTGTTTTGCCTGCATATGTCTGTGCATCACATGTGTGTGTGCCTGTGGAGGCCAAAAGAGGGCACTGGATTCCCCTAGAACTTGACTTACAGTCAGTTTTGAGTGCTGGGAAATGAATCCTGGTCTTCTGGAAGATCAGTCAGCGAGTGCTCTTGACCACCAAGTCATCATCTTTCCAGCCCCTGATACCAACACTATCCTCATCAGCTACTTTGGACTGAATATTGAAATAGGAGATGTGTTTAGAATTCTGGGGGAGTTCTTCATTGTTCTCCGAACTTCAAATGCTTCTGAGCATGATTCTGAGTTTCTTGAGGCAAAAAGAAGCAACTCACAAACGTCTAAATCCTAAACTGCTTCTAAAAAGTGCTGCTTCTAAGAACTCTGGAGGAAGCAATTCGTTTAAAACATGTCTACATGTGCCCTATTGACTGTTGTTTCTTGGCCTGTGGCTGTGATTCATTAGCCTTGCAAGCACAATACTGGACTTAAAATCAATTGCATGCCCTGGTTTTAAGAAACACTGATATGGTCTCTCAACAACATAAGAAGGATAGGATGAGCAATATGCTCTATTTACCCAGGTCTCCAACGGTCCCTGAAATATGGGAATTTCCCCTTTAAAACTGGAAGATCCTTAGCAAAACTGTGGCATGCTGGTGATCCAAACCTAGGCAATTTTTTGGGCCTGTGAAAATAGTGGTTTTTGTTTTTACTAACAGGTACTAATTTTATATATGCATGAGCAGTGTCCAATGTGGTATCTACACATGCATACAGCATGCACTGATCAAATCCATTTTTAAAAGCAAATATTTTCTTAGCCTTTAAGAGGTGTCCTAGAACCAAACACTGATGCAAGGCAAGATGATAATCACCCTTTAATGTCTTTAAACAGCATATTTTTGTATCCTTGTAGAAAACCCAATGTATAAATCCGTGACAATGAATAAATAGATTAGTGATTCTTAGGGCTTCCCAATGCAGATGAAATACATCAAGCAAATGAAAAGCAAACCTGACACAGGCGACAATGATTCATTTCAATATGTAAAGCCCTGGCAGGGACTTCCACATAAAGGCAAGCCTTTAGCATCCACCCAGGAAAAGCTGGGCCAGACTTCACTCTTCCAAGGATGGGTGTGGGGATGGGCTTCATCCCCATTTTCCTTATTCAAGGCCCTTCCGCTGGCTCTGCCCTGTAGTATTGGAATGAGCAACCCCAATAATGTGCACATTAATTAAACCTTCAATAGAGGTGGAAGGGAAGGAGCCTGGCGAAAGCCCAAATTGCTTTAATCCTTCCCAGGGAAGATGAAGAGTTAAGACTTTACCAATCTAGTCTAAAAAAAAAGAAAGAAAGAAAAAGGAAACTCTAATCCTTCAAGACTCAAACTCCATAGATCTAATTGATTGACATCAATTATTTGTAATCTCACAGCACTGAATAATTTATTTTAAAAATGACAGATGTTGAAAGCATAGAGCTACACTAATCTGTGTCAAGCAGAGAGTATATTCATGACTATCGTGAATAAGTTTTTGTTTTTGCTTTACACAATCTTTCGAATACCTTGCTTTAGTATTTAAAATAAATTTAGAAAAAGGGTAATTTTGAGCCAATGGCTGAGACTGGATTATAAATCTTCATTCAATGAATATAGGCCATCACACTAAGCACTGAGCAGGAAGTGGCGAAATGGCATGTCCTTCACCATAGGGACTAGCTGGTTCCTGGTTTCTGGACCACAGCTAAGTTAATGGATAATTGAGTCTAGTCCCTGTCTGCCAGGACTCCAATATCTGCCTTGGGAAAAATGAGATGCCCAGTAGTGTCTGTGCCCCAGCCCATAGTTAGGACCTTTCTGTGCCCTTTGCATTGTGCTTGCTATGGGGCACAGTTTCCAGTCCACATTTCTGTCCATTTTGATCTCACCGTCTACACTTCTGCCACAATAGTGGGACAGAATACCATGGCAAGGGCCAAAGGTGCTTGCCTCCTGAGCCCAAGAAGCAAAGAGAACTAAAGAAAGAGGCTCAGTAGTCTCTGCAAGGGCGCACCACAGAATGCATAACTTCCACTAGGCCCCGTCTCTTTTTGGTGGTGGTGGGGGGTGAGACAGGGTTTTTCTGTGTAACAGCTCTGGCTGTCCTGGAACTCATTTCGTAGACCAGGGTGGCCTTGAACTCACAGAGATCTCCCTACCTCCCAAGTGCTGGAACTAAAGGCATGTGTCATCACTGCCCAGTGGCCCTGGCTCTTAAAGGTCCCGCCACCACCACCAACCCTACCACTACTCCAGTAGCAGCACTGGCTGGGAGTCAAGCCTTTAACATGAGCACCTCTGAGGAATATTTAAGATCCAAACTATAAGAAGTGAGGAAAAGTAACACTAAACACAAAATAAATAGAAGAAATAATTTCTATGGTAAGGAGTCATAGGAAATCTACTCTCATTTTTCACATTAAAGCTCCTTGAAACCATTTATAATACGTATGAAATCTCAATTTCAGCTTCTATTAAAACAATGAAGTTAAAAGGTTTTCTCAATGTGGTCTTTGTTACCAATTCATTTTAAAAATGCATGTGTCTTCATGAGGAATGAATTAACATAATATTCTAATTTCCCCACCAAAAGACCTATATTACCCACCTTAGGCTATTAAAGTATTACATTTTTATTTGTTTTATCAACATACTTAGAGTCCTATAAATAATTTATAACTTCAAAATACAAGACTTTACCAACAACCTGGCATTTCCATCCTCACCACTAATAAACACTCTTTTTCTCTCTAGTAAGCTTAATCTGTTCTTTCTAGCTCCTAGAACAAATAAGCCACAAGCCACAACACATTTCTGTCAGTGTGAGACAGATTATAATGGAGCTGAACGTTTTCTGGTTTGCGGCATCGCCTTCGTAGGGTACACATTTGTGACGAAGTTGGTCTAGACAAACTCACTATGCTGCCACTAGTGTGAACTGAAGCAATAGAGTTAGGTACAGTCTGCAATACTTGCTAATACCAGTAAAGGACTAACTGGGCATGGTGGCACATGCCTGGCATCTGCACACTGGGAAGCAGAAGCAGGAAAATCGGGAGTTCGATGTCAGCCTCAGCTACAGAGCAAGTTTGAGGCCTGGGCTACGTGTTTATTCTTGACTGTAGTGTGTGTGTGTGTGTTTGATTTAATCTCATGCTATTTTTCCTCATTGTGGCACTAAGAGCAATAGGTAATATCACACACACACACACACACACACACACAGACACACTGAAGCCTAGGTATGAAGTGAACTATGCCATCAAGATGTATGATGGACACTCTTGAATGCTCACACAGACACAAGCTTGCTTAATGATGCATTTCACATAAATTACCCCCAATGTTCCTTCATGGATGTAGAAGGATAAGGGAGAAGTCTCTGTTTGGACTCCATCAGTGCAACCATTGCCTGCAAACAAGAGAGAGGACAACAAAGCTATATTAAGGACATAACATGGTCCCGTCAACTTCCTCTGATAAGAGAGTTTTAGAATGGCTGTCCTTCTTCTCATCCCTGCACCCCCCCCATCTCCATAGAGCTCTTTAATTCCCTGTAGAATGGCTTCTGCTTCTCAGCACTTCCCTGTGAATCATCTCCTCCAGAAAAGCTTAATCTGCAAACAGAAACCAAAGTTACCCTTACAAAATGTGTCAGAGATTGATGACAACAAGGATATTACCATTTTAATAAGGCCCGAAAGAATTGAGAGTCTAAGAATAGGTCTCAGCCTCATGACTGACAGGAAGAGGACATATCTGACTGGCCCCAGAGCTCCTGTTACCTGCAGTCTTCTGGTCCAGAAACCAGTGGCACTGGGTGCTGGAAGCTGCGGAGGAGAGCTTGCCTTACACTATCATCACCCAATAATAGAAAGTGGCACTGTTTTCAACATTGCTACCAGGGAAATTAGGTTCCCTTTGGGGTTCTTAGTCTCATTAATAAAAGACTTTAAAAACAGACTCAGAAGGGAGGTCAAAGACCATTTTATTAGCCTTTGGGAAAAAAACAGCAGGCTGGAAAGCAAGCAAACTGTAAATCTTAGTAACTGCCAGGAGGAGAGAGATGAAGAGGAAAAAGGACCCAACTTTTGAGTTAGGGTTTAAGAAAACCAGGGTGTTTAGCAACAGAGACCGGCAGCACAGCAGAAGGAGGACTTCGGAGGACAAGTGTGAAAGTCCAGAGAGTCAGGGAATGCATGCTTAGAAAGGAAAGTACACATTAGGCTCTTGGGGAAAGACAGAGAATCAGAAGGGAAATTATGCTTTTTTGAATTTAGAACTCATAGACCAAGCAGAGCCTGTGGGGAAGATCTACAAACTAGTTCCCTGGGGGAGGGGCTTCTGGGAGGCAGAAGTACATTGTCTCATTAAAGGGGATAATTATTCCTCCCATCCCCTTAACACTTCTTCAGGTCTATCAGATTTCCCAAGGAGTGGTCTTCTGGATGATAGGCCCAGCTGGATTAACTCTTAACGGAAGAGATGTATGTATGTAATGATCTCATCTTACAGAATGGCTTGTCCCATCCATTCGGGGCCAAAGGTTTTGTTCTTGCTGTGTTTTGTTTTCTTTCATTCAGGCTTAAGTGGTTGTGGGAGATGGCATCTGTAATTTTTCCTTCTTAGCGTTACCAGGGAATTGGGCGTTGAAAGCCAAAGTCTTCCATAAGGCAGAGAGGTTCATCCTCAATGGCTCCTAAGGCCCTGGCAATATGTTATGGGGTGACATCTGCTCAATTAAATAACAATAATAACAGCTGCACAGGCAGAGGTCAGCTCGGATTGTTTTGTTCAGTAGCTTTTGATTTACTGAAATATCCTTCATCTATGGCATCGAGATTTAGATTTTTATATATACTAACAGTTGTCTCTCCCTCCAAGTCAGATTCTCCTCTGAATCAACACATGGAAAATATTGATGGGTAGGTAGCCTCTTGACTATTACGTATAAACCAATCTTTTCAGGACTGGGTTCAAATGTCATTTTGTTCTGAGAGCTTTCCATGTTATTATTAATAAAAAACACTAAGAGCGATTATGTCTATTGGCCACTTGCCACACACCCGGTATTCTCCGCTTTTGTCTGCTCAGGCTCCCAACAGCCTCTAGAGTACTTATTGTTATCCTTTGTTCTGTATCAGGAAGAACAACCAAGGTCACACGCAGATGCTCCTCTGAAGGCACTTGCCTCTTTTCTGGAAGATTCCAAAGGGAATTAATAAGGTTTTAGGACAATAACGCAGAAAAGATGCTGTGTGCCCTGGCTACTTCCCAGGACACATGAAGGGACAGGAGGAAAAAAGCAACTTTGGAAATGTCTGTGTTTCCTACAGGCTATTTGTGTGTCTGGAGGTGAGTCAAGGATGACACAAGCAGCTGCAGAATGTGAGACCTATAATCAATGCCACGGGGCTCAGCACAAGCAGTTAACCAGGGAAAAGCTTAGATTCAGGCTTGCTCTTTCCAAAGCAAGCAACAATAGAGCATCAAACTGATTGCCAGCCATGAGTTGAAAGTGTGATGTCAGAACAAATCTCCCAAGTAGACGCAGCCTTACCCCAGACTAACTCCTAAGCACACATGTTTATTGGGTAGTATTATTAGCTTTGCTTTCACAAGATAAACCAAGGTTTCAGTCAGAGGAGAGCTGGGGCGGGTTAACTATGGTTCTCTGTTCCTCCCTCCCTCCCTCCTCCCCCTCTCTCCTTCACTCTACCTGAAAACTATCCTAATAATAGCCCTAACTACCACTTAGAGACTCACTCGGTCCAAACAGTCTTTCACCCACCTCGTCTAACTTTGTGGGTTGGGTTTTACCAGCAGCCCCCACGACTTCTGAGATGAATCCTATTAAATTACCCATACCTGTCTTGAACTCATGATCCTCCTGCCTGCTACCCCCTCCTTACCTCCCTTACATGTATGTTACCACAACTGGCTAGTACTTAGAAGCTAAGAGGAAGGGAACGAGGGGGCGGGGAGAATGACAAACTCCAAATCACACCACCAAGGAGGATCAGAGCCATAACTGAGTCCAGGTTTTCTGGGTTTTCCAATTTAGGAGCCCAAAGAAAAACTCATCAATAAAAAAAGCACTGTATGGTTGTTCTTTGCTCTGTACCATTGTTTGATATTTTGTATTAAAATTAATAATAATTTGAGGGGTAGGTGATGGCTCAGTTGGTAAAGTGCTTGCTGTATAAGCATAAGGGCACCCAAATTTGATTCCCAGCATTCATGAAGAAGCCATCTATGGCAGCGTGCACCTGTAACTTGGTGTGTAGAGTCAGAGAAAGGGGGATCCCTGGAGCTTGCTCGCCAGTCAATCTAGCCAAGTCAGCAAGCTTCAGGCTCAATGACCTTTATTCTAGTTTCATTCTGTTGCTATGATAAGACACCCTGCAGGGAAGGCGGAGGATTTCTTTGGCTAACACTTCCTGGTCAGAGTCCATCATTGGAAAACACAAGCAGGAAACGGAAGGCAGGCCTGCTTGCTATTCCACACTGTCACCTCTAACCAGGGAAAGCACTCACAGCCCAGGGAGTGCATTCAAGCCATGGGTGAGCTCTGCTGACTGGCTCAGTCATGGCTCATGCTTTACTTCTGTCTTAGTCGGGGTTCCTATTGCTGTGAAGAGACACCATGGCCATGACAACTCACTTACAGTACAGAAGTTTAGTTCCTTTAGTCATGGTGGGAAGCAAGGCAGCGTGCAGGCAGACATAGTGCTAGAGAAGGAGCTGAGTGAGAGTCCTTACATCTTGACTCACAGGCAACATCTTATTAGGTGTCGCTTGAGCATAGAAGATCTCAAAGTCCCCTCCCACAGTGACACACTTCCTCCAACAAGGCACCACTCCCTTTGGGGGCCATTTCCTTTCAAACCACCACAGCAAGCTTTCTTCTACATCCCAGGACCATTCACCCAGGGAATGGTGCCACCCACAGTGGTCTGGACCCTCCTATAACAATGAACAATCAAGATAAACCCCCCCCAGTAGATATAAGACAGGACAATCTGATCCAGGCAATTCCTAAATCAAAGCTCTGCTCTCAAATGACTTTAGGCTGTGTCAAGTTAAAGTTAACCAGGGAAATAAATAAATAAATAAATGAATAAATGAAAAAATAAATAAATAAATAAATAAATATAAAATAAAAAAAAGTTCACCAGGATACCCTGTCTCAAAAAAATAAGGTGGACAGCAACTGAGAAAGACATCTGATTCTGGCCTCTTTGTGCATATGCGTACATGTACGTGTGCATTCAAACATATGTATGCACACACATACACAAAAGACATAGCAACAACTTATTGTATTCTAATGGTGTTCTACTTTAATCCCATCTCCTACCAACAAAAACATGTCTCTCTGCTAGAACTCCCCTTCGGCATTCATCTTACAGTTTATTCTTCATCATCATTATGTATATATGCAGGGAGTGAGCATGTGCCACCCCACCATGCACATATGAAGGTCATAGACAACTCTCTGAAGTCAGTTTTCTCCTTCCACCTTATGTGGGTTCTGGAAGGCTTGGACAGCCATTGTGTCCACTGAAGCCATGTTGCCAGCCCTGCAGCTCAGTTACACTCCTCAGCGTTCATTGATAGCATAACTGTCCATCAGTCCCCACTTTCCCCGATGGGCATGGAGCATTTGAAGCACTCAACGTGATGTAAGAGCTACAGCTTCCCACAGGTCCTGTTTGTGTCTGGGATGGCTTTTCCCTGGTTATGAACTTCTCAGGGAGATGGCTTTTGTAGAGCACACAGTCTCTGGTGGAGAGGTGGCCATCATTCTACCACCATAGAAGCTCATTCACGACAGAAAGTCCTCACTTGAAGTAAAAAGGAAGAGAATGGTTTTAAATTACTGCGACCCTATCTAGGTAGGGTCTACTCAGAGTCAATTATCCATCGTAAGGACTCTTCCTGCTCCTGCACTTCCCTCCTGATTGTCTACCTAGTATTTACATTCCTGGCTGTCATCTTCTACAGGGGCTATTAGAGGAAAAGAAGGAAGGTAATATTCAAGAGTAAAATCTCATTAAATGATTGTCCACACACCTGCTTTGTGACAGAGAGAGTAACTGGGAGCCATAGAGAGAAATAGAGAGCCCTGCTTGTGGGAACAAGAGCACTGCTGGACAAATACTGGATGGAAGATGTGTGTGTACACGCACGCACGTGCACACACACAATGGGTGTGTAGTCAGAAAACAGTTATTCTGGAGAGGAGGAAGGAGGTAAAGACACAGAATTGACCGTACTCTTACACTGGCACTTGAAGTCCGGGAAGAAGCAGAGAAGAAAGTAAAGGATATAAACACTCAGGGGACAGGGCCCTGACACTGGAGAGGGAGTAGCCACAGACAGAGAGAGGGCTCTGTGGATGGTGACCTGACATCTGGGCTTACCTCAGTCTGCTCCAACTTCTGGCCAGTATGTCATCAATATTGTTACTACACCACCCTCTTCACTCTCAAGGGGATCTGTTTCTGGGGCCGACGACATGCTCAGCCACGTAAAGCTCTCACTGCACAAACCTGACAACTTGTGCTCAATCCCCACATCTCATGATGGAAGGAGACAACTCCCAAAAGTTGTCTAACTTCCTCACGTTTGCTGTGGTATGTGCATGCTCATATTCACACACACACACACACACACACACACACACACGCAGGAGTGGGGCACAGGAGGTAAAATTAAAAATTCCAAGCATGTTATTCTGGATAGTCAATTACATGACCATGAACATTGCTTGCTAAGTTTAGGACCACCATGATAACTACTGAAAATATCACCCCCAACAGCAACACAGACTAGAATTAGAAGCATATACATCTGAATGCTACAGGCCAGAGAGGATGTGAAACAACAGTTCATGGGCCAAAAAAGGTACTGCTTTTTTTCTCATCTGACCCACACAGGACATTTTTTTAACCCTGAAACAACAATTACTATCATAATATTGAATTTAGAACTCTGGGTTTCCGTCTTTATTTTAGAAATGGTAAAATCTCAAACACGGGTCCTATATGTTCCACCATGCTGATGGTTGACTGGGGCTCAGCAATACCCAGCAGTATTGGGTCTCATCCCTACCACAGTGGGCAGCCTCCAGCATAGTCACCCAGGGCCTTTGCTGCAGAGTATCCACATCCAACACTGTATCAGGTATCGTAGGTGTGTCCAACAGAATGACAGTGTCACTCCCAAGCTGAGATCACAAGAGACACTCGGCTCTGGTTCTCCTCGCTCACTTGATCTGCACTGTAGAGTCTACCAGAAGTCGGCTGACATCTTGCAGAAAGAGACCTCCACGGGGAGGAACCAAAGCATCCAGCCAACAGCCAAGTGAGCTTTCTGCAGTGAAGCATCTAGCTTCAGTCCCTCACTCAGATGACAGAAGCCCCACTAGCACCCTGGATGCCACTTTACAAAGGCTCTGAGCCAGAACCGTGCAGCCAAACTGCCCTCACCCTTAGAAACACTGAATACAAGCACCATTGTTTTCAGCCACTAAGTTTAGGAAAGGGCTGCTTGATCCACAGCGATAGCTAACTAATGTATGAACACATTTGGTTTATTTAAATTTTTTTGAGATTTTAATGTAGTTACATCATTTACGACCCCTTTTCTTTCCATTGTTGTTGTTGTTGGTGGTGGTGGTGGTGTGTGTGTGTGTATGTCTAAATACAACCTGCTCAGTCTGCATTATGTTAATGTGTGTGTGTTTTCAGGACGGACGCATGGCTTTTGGGTAACCTGTTGCTCTCAGCATTCCTTAGGTGCCCACTTTCATGTCCTGTGTATATGTATGTGTGTGTGCGGGGCAGGGGGTGTTGCCTGCTGAATATTGTTGAGGGTTCTAAACAAGGAAGATAGAAGTGAGCTCAGGTCTGGTTCTTGACACATGATGCTGACATTTATGAGAAGGTGAGGCAGGTTAGTTTTAACTGAAAACATGAAGCAGTCTAGAGCAGTGGTTCTCAACCTGTGGGGTCTCAACCCCTTTGGGGAATCAAACAACCCTATCACAGGGGTCACCTAAGATCATGGGAAAACATAGATATTTATATCACAATTCATAACAATATCAAAACTACAGTTATGAAGCAAAAACAAAAATAATTTTATGGTTGGAGGTCAGCACAGTATGAGGAACTATTAAAGGGTTGCAGTGTTAGGAAGGTTGAGAACCACTGATCTAGAGCCTCAATAAGGGATTGTCTAGTTCAAGTTGGCCTATGGGTAGGTCTGTGGAGGGTTGATTTGATTGCATTAATTGATGCGGGGAAACCTGGCCCACTGTGGGCAGCACCATTCCCTGGGTTTGAGAAAGTTAGCTAAGCAACATGCATCCTCACATCTATTTTCTCTGCTCTTGACTATGGATGTGACATGTCTGGCTGCTTCTAATCCTTCCCCCTCGACTTCCTGCCCTGATCAACAGTGGTCTGGAGCAGTGAGTGACAATAACCCTACCTTCCCTCAGTGACTTATGTTGGTGTGTCTGACAGGAGTAATCAGAAACAAAACTTGGACAGAACAGAAAAAGATGTTCAGGATCTAGACCAAGCTCCCCGAGAAGCTGGTGAGTAGATAGCAATCCAGTGTGTCTAAGAGAGAAAGCTGTTTATTTTGGGTGAGACCACAAAGGCCAAATTCTCAGAGCACCCTGAAATAGTGTAGAAATGTGGCAACTATTTGCCATTTCAGGTCCCTTATCTGGGAAACATGACTGGTGATATTTTTAGCTGAAAAGTCTCTGAATCTCCATCTAACAAGGTCTTAAATAGTTTCTCTTTCTCCCATGACTGAAAAAAATGTGGCTGCTGGGCCAGGTCAGCCGTTCAAAGATACCCTCTGGATCTCAAGTTCTTTCTACCTTCCAACTTTAACTTTCTAAGCATGTTGGTTCATTGCCTCATGTTTCCAAGACAGTTGCTACGGCTCCAGCCCTCACATTTGTATCTACAGGAACAGAAAGAAATGAAAGCAAGTTGAGCTTGTTTTGTTTCCATTTTTTAATTTTTTTATATGCACATGTGTCTATGTGCATAGGTTTCCCTGGAACTGGAGGTGCAGGCAGTTGTGAGCTGGTAACGGGCAATCAAACTCAGGTCCTTTGCAAGTGCAAGCACACTCTTAACTTCTGAGCTATTTCTCCAGCCCCCAGTTATGAGTTTTAAACTGTCTCATTTTATCAAGAAAAATCAAAAATATCTGTTTGTGACTGAAGCCATATTAGCAGTATAAAGGCTGGGAAAGTATTAATATCTTGACACCAAATAAAAATTGAGTTCATAGCCAGGTGGTAGTGGAACACGCCTTTAATCCCAGAACTCAGGAGGCAGAGGCAGGTGGATCTCTGAGTTGGAGGGCAGCCTGGTCTACAGAGTGAGTTCCAGGACAGCCAGGGCTGTTACACAGAGAAACCCAAGCCAGAGCCAGAGAAACACTGAATGTACACTTGCTTTGATTGTCTGAGGCACGGATTGAAACGCTCTTTCCTCTGGCCGAGGACTGCAGGTAGTGAGTGAGTGCCCAGAGCTGTAGGGAGGGAGTGAGTGCCCATAGCTGTTGAAGCTACAATAATCCAGGCAGAGAAGCTTCATCACAAACAGGGCAGAGGAATACCTTTAAGATCCAATTAAGCTAATGGGCCTGAAAGAAGATGAAACTGCTGCTTTAACAAAAAGCCAGAACTTGGCAGTGCTATTTTCCTTACCTTTATTTCTCCTCACAAAAGAGTGTTTCCCTCATTACCTATTCTTAAAAATTAGGTTTAAATTGTGCTCTTCGGCACTTTCAAAGTCGCTCCATGAGAATATAAGCTTGTTTTTAAATTGCTCCACGAGAACTCCACCCGCAGCAATGGTCATCCCAACGAGCTGCAGGTACCTGAGGCTACCTCCAGCTTTGCTCTTCTAGACATCTCTGCTTTAGATACAGCTCAGTAGCATGAAGAAGCAATACTGCCTACGGTGGTAATAAAACGTCACAGGCCAGGATGTTTCCATAGCTCAGGAACAACACAGAGCCCTAAAAGAACTGTTTCCATAGCTCAGGGGCAATACAGAGCCCTAAAACTTTGAAACACATTATTGAACAGTCTCAAGGCTGTAGATTAGATAATTAAATAATTGATGGGCAGTCACCCACTTCCCTAGTCAAACACAACAATCCAGGGGCCAGGACACACACACACAAAAAGCTGATTAATTATTAAGACGGGAGAGACAAGTTGTGGTTGACAGTGGTTTTAAAGAAAAGGGAGTTTCTAGGTACCTGTTCAAAAGAATTCAAAACAGGGCCTAGGAGAGACACTTTCACCCCACGTTTGTAGTAGTAGTAGTTACAATAGGCAACTATTGTAAAAGCTATCAAAGAACAAGGAGTCGACAAGTGTGCCCTAGGCACCCAATGAAATAGTATTCTGTCTTCAAAGGAAGGAAATGCTAACACATGTTACAACATGGAGGGACCTTGAGGACATCGGACTAAATGATGCAGAGAAACAGCAAATAGAGTTGAAGCAGAGAAACAGCAAACAGAGTTAAGAGTGCACTTAAGTGAGGTGTCCAGAGACAGACGCATGCTGGTGGCTGCCAGAGCTGGGCACTAGTGTTGGGTGGGAACTGAGTTTCACTGGGAAGATGAAAGTTCTGGCACTGGGTAGTAATGATGGTCGGCAGCAATGGAAACCCGCTCCCATCTCGGAAGTGTGCGCTAAAATGTGTACATGCGTGTGCGCGCACACACACATGCTCAAAACCCTCATCTCCACTATCCATCAAGTCCTTGAAAGTTCAGTCACGGGGAAAAGACGGGAACAAAATGAAAGAGCCTTCTAGGCTCTTCCTAGAAACATCTTTCAGCCACTTCGTGTTTTGTTATGTTGTTCTGTGGTTTTGCTTTGTTTCCTTTTTTATAATAAATATTTTTATGCTTTTTAAAAAATGCTGGCTGGTCCAGGTGCCCGGTCCCGAGCAGCGGGGGCCGGGCAGCGGGTCCCGAGAGCCGCCAGCCCTGGGCAGAGCCCAGCCATGCAGCGCTGGGCTGGTCCCAGCGACACTGAGTCCCCGGAAGGTCCCAGCGAGGTGGGTGGGTGTGAGCAGGCGGCGGGTAGAAGGCACATGGGCAGACACATCGTACAGAAT
>LOJH01006791.1:21876-31940 GCA_001685095.1 Ellobius talpinus | reverse complement strand
GTGTGTGTGTGTGTGTGTGTGTGTGTGTGTGTGTGTGTCTGTGTGCGTGCACGTGTGCAGGTAACTTCAGAGGCCAAAAGTAACTCCAGTTGGATCCCCTGCAGTTGGAGTTACAGGCAGTTGTGAGCTGCTGAACATGGATGCTGGGAACCGAACCTGGGTCCTCTGGAAGAGAACTTCACACTCTTAACCACAGAGCCTTCTCCCACTCTAGCTCCTTTTTCTTGAGTAGAGATCATTTCCCACCCATTCAGGAACTTGTTTTGCACCTTTGGAGCCTAATCTATGTAGGCCCCCTACTGACTGCTAGCTCTCAATCTCACACTTCGCTGAAAATTTGGCCAAACGTCTAGTTAAATTCTGAGTGAGTGGGAGAGCTGCAGAGATATCCAGAGGCTGCGATGGGGAAACAGTGCATTGCCCGGGAAGGAGGATTGAAAGGGGCAGAGTTGGGGCACAATAAAGCCCTGAAAATATTTACAAACTTTGGGAGCGAGCACTATACAGAGAGAAGGTGGAAGAGCTGGAGGCAGGGAGGGCTATTTGGCAGACAAGCTGACTGCATACCTATCTCTTAGTATGCTCCATACCTGTTCTAAAACACAAACCAGTGGACAGTTCATAGCCATGCTGAGTTTTCACAATACTTAAAACTTTTAAAATTTGATTTACTTTTATATATATGGGTGTTTTCCTTGCATGCATGTCTGTGTACCACAGGTGTGCCTAGTGCCTTCGGAGGCCAGAAGGGGCCAATGGGTTCCCTGGGACTAGAGTTACAGATGGTTGTCAGCAGCCGTATGGGTGTAAGAAACAGAACCAGAGTCCTCTGGAAGGGAAGTCGTACTCTTAACCGCTGAGCCATCTCTCCAGTTCCGCATAATACTTTTGGAGGTTGCTGGGAAATCAACCCCAACGCAGCTTTGCCCATACTAAGCTTGTAATCTATGGCTGAACTGCACCCCTAGTCCAAGTTTGCACAGTTCGGAGAAATGTTGTCACTTCCTGAGACTTGCTTCCTGTTGGGACATCATTCAAGAAACACCTATATGGTGACCCTGCGCTCACACATCCCCAGCCAAGGAATCCTCTCCTGCTGTCCCAGGCACTCTGGAGAACAGGAGGTGAACAGAGTGAACGGAAGGATCCAAGCATGCCCTGGTCTTGTGTGTACTAATTACAAGGATTCTACCAAATGGGCCCACAGCGGCAGTGCAGCGCGAGGAAAGACATAAGCAATCATCTCCGAGCGAGCGCACTGGGATGGAGCCCCCACTTGGCCTTGGTTACCGCAGCCTCGCTTGTGGTTTAGCTTTGTTGACTTGGGATTTCACGAAGATTTTTGAGTTCAGAAGCACTTCAAATACAGATTAAATGCCCCACAATTTGCTATTAGAGTAATATTTTGTTGTTGTTGAAGACAGAAATCTAGTCTGCCATCTTTCAAGCTTTATGCACCCTGGAGCCAAAGGACTGCTTGCTACAGGGAGCCAAGAGAGCCCTCCCTGGATTCCACAGGATTCACTTCTCCTGTCCTTGGTCCCCTGCTCTCTCTGGAATGCTACAAATAACAGCCTCTCTGGACTTGTTGATTTTTAGGATTAGGTACTGGGGGATGGGCGAGGCAGACAGGGTCCACTTTAAACATTCCGTTTTGCACCAGGGTGTATAAATATGGCCCTGCTGGTGACCAGAGCTGCAAGAGGCAGTGAGGTTTCCCTTCGTTCTGGGAAGCATAAGGCGTTTAAGCCCACCTGGGTCAACATCTCAGAGGTTTTACCTGAGTCTATCAGGCCCAAGAACACATAGGGATCTTACAGTTTATTATCTCAGCTGGAATATTTCTGAATTGACTATCAAGAGGCATATGAAAAATATCGAGTAAAAAGGAAATCAGGAAATGTGCGATAGAAGTCAATTAGCCAAATCAATGTTCCTAGTGTTTTGATTTCCAGGTCTACCGAAAATGCCCGACAGGATCTCTTTGTTTTGCTCACAGCGCCCCCTCCTGGCACAGTCTATGCATCTGTTCAGTCAGAAGGAACTAAATTGTCAAGCGGAAGGTAACTGTGGCCTTGCCAAATGGGGCAAGAAAATTCCGTGTGGCTTCCCTAGAGCTGCAGCAGTAAGAGGTGGGATTATTGATCCATGGCAAACCCAAGGACTGAGACTTGCAGGCTGTACCTGGTTAAAGAGCAGTAAAATTATAAAAATAAAGGGGATGGCATCGGGTGAGTCACCATCTAACAAGGGATCAGTGTCCCCTGTCTTACAGAATCGAAAAATATGTCCTAAATCAAAAGAATGAAGTGGATTTTATTATCATCCTCTCCTGCCCCAAAAGATGACAAATATATTTATGTAAAAATGAATGAAAAAATCAAAAAAATCATAAGAATGCTACAGAATGGGCATTAAAATATTCTCTACAGAAAGAAAAAGGAACCCCCTAAACTTGTGGAGTTGTTATACTAGCTGTCATTAGAAAATAAATAATTATAATTCATATCTCTAGAGTCAAAGTGCCTTGGAGAAATTGCCTGGGTTAGCAAAATTCACTGACAAAGGGATGTTCTACTAAGCGTGTCCACTCAGCGCCTTCGACATCCCAATCTCAGGAGCGTCAAGACCCCAACAATATCCACGTGGCAGATGCCCTGAGAATGTGCCTTGGCCTTGGACCATCCACTTGGTTAGTGTGTACTTGTGATAGAAGTCTGTTGCATTTAAAAGTAAAAAAAGAAAACGAACACTTGAGACATGTTAGAGAGCTTGACAGAGCTTGCCACTTTGAAACTGGATGTCACAAATCATAAATTGCGACTGCAGCCTTTGGTTAAAGAACACTGATGTTTTTTCTTCAAAATGGATGGTATGACTCTCTTGTTCTCAGAATTCCTTTCACTATTGACCCCAAATAAGATGCCAAGCACCTTCCCAGAGTCTGCAAATGGAGCCCTCTATTAACATGGGTAATTAGACAGACTTTCCCAGACTTCATATGCAGGCTACAATGAAGACCTTTCTCTAAGAGCAGCCTGTATAGAAAAATGACTGAAGGAGTGAGTGGGGGTCTGTAGGGCTCCCCATTCGGGAACAATGTGAAGGAAACAGTTTCTGGAACCCAGAACTTGGAGTTCTCTTTGGTTGTGAGTACATTGACCATGAACAAGTGCAAGCCCCTCCACCCCCAGATCTGCAAGAGCCACCCAAACTAGTACAACCCTCCCCAGATCTGCAAGAGCCCCCTAAACTAGTGCAACCCCCCAGATCTGCAAGAGCTCCCCAAACTAATGCAACCCCCAGATCTGCAAGAGCCACCTGAACTAGTACAACCCCCAGATCTGCAAGAGCCCCCCAAACTAATACAAGACCCCCCAGATCTGCAAGAGCCTCTTGAACCTCCTACCTTGTAAATGCCTTCCTGATGGCTTGGTTGAGAGAATATTCACCCGGGCAGACTCTCCCATATGTTATAAACAAAAGCAGCAGCAGCATGAGGCTGTGTGTGGAAATGCCTCTGGGAGGAGAGATTTGAGAGTTAGCATCCTTGGGGACACTCTGTGTCTACACACCTGTTTCCTTCACAGAATGTGTCTTAGGGAGCAGGACATCTATGTCCCTGTTGAGATGTAGTAGTATAAGGCATGGGATGGATGAAAGTTTTTACTCTTTGTCTTTTTAAAAGAACCGCTCCCCCATTTTTATTAATTCTAGGCGAACTTCACACAATGCTCTTTCCTTGCCCAGCTCCTCCTAGGTCCACCAACCTTCCCTATCTATCCAACCTGTGTCTTCATTTTTATTTAACTCATCAAATACAATTAGTGCTGTCCTTATACTCTGGAACGTGTGACCTACCACTGGAGCTCGGTCCACCTGACCTTAAAAAGAGAGGAAAAAAAGAAAGAAAACCAAAAACTGGTTCTCCTCCCACCATATAACAATTGCCAATAGCTCCTTAGCTAGTGGTGGGATTTTAACACCTCTGTGCTGGTTTTGTTCTTTTGTTTTATCAATATTCAGCTTTCTTAGGTCCATTTTTGAAAAAGACTATTTGTTCATTGAATTGTCTTTATGTTTTCGTCAATAAATGTGCTTGGGCCTATTTGTGTGGCTGTTTCTGGGCTCTCTCTTCTGTTCCATTGATCCAGGTATCCATTTCATTTGTCTTTGACTATTGTTTTGTCTAACAACACACAGCAGTTTCTGCAGTCCTGTTGTATGTATTAGAATTGCACGAAGTCAGCCTTTTAACATCATTCTTTTCGGCATAACTTTTGTTATTATAGCTCTTTTGTTCCCTTATTAATTTTGGAACCAGTTTGTTGACATCAGTATTGTATAGCCTAAGGTATTTGGGTTGTGAGTGCCCTGAATCTGTAGATCAACTTGGAACACATTGATGCACTGCCCTCTGCGGGTTGATGTGCATAGTTGCGTAGTGTCTTCTTTCTTTCGTCTTTTTTTTTTTTCCAGTGCAGTTTTGTGGGTTTGGGCTTACAGAACCTGAATGCTTGCTTACATTTTCATTTGCATACTTGGATTTCTTAGCGCTATAGTGAACAGCCCTATAGTTAAGTTCAAGTATTCCTCGCTACAGGCATGTAGCAGTATAACTGCTTTATATCATGTGAGAATATGTGTGCAGGCTTTCATGTGTGTAGGTGCACGTGTGTGTAAGCCAGGAGACAACTTCGGGTGTTGCTTCTCATGAGCTGTCCACCTGATTTAAGATAGGGCTTCTCTCCGGAGCTTGCAACTCACGGATTCTGCTAGACTGGCCAGACAGGGATTCTTGTCTCCACTTCCCCAGTACTGGGATTTCAGGTGTCTGCCTGGTTTTTACATGGGTCCTGGGGATTAAACTCAGGTCCTTACGCTTGTACAGAGTGCACTTTACAGACAGAACTCTCTACTTCCTTAGCCCCCAGTTGAATTTTAACATTGACCATTATCTTAGAAGCATGTGCATTTTTGCCGTCTTTCAGTAGGCTGTTTCCTGATTTTCTTTCGTATCCCTGATCTTCCCTCCAACCTCACCCTCATTTCACTGGTCCATATTTCCACCCTGATGTTCAGCAGAAAGGGTGAGAGGGTCATCTCCACCATGTTTCTGATCCCAGAGTATTTTATGGGTAGATTTTCCAGTTAGGTGACATCAACACCCTTTGTTTGTTTATGGAAATTTCCCTATTTCAAGTTGGTGAGCTTTTCCTATTTCTTTCATGAATGAATGCTTGATTCTGTCACATACATTTTGTGCATCTGCTTTCCCTGCTTATGTGGTAAAATCATCGGCCACTTTCTAGCTCAGGTCTCTGTCAATCCGTAGCTTCATTTCTTTACAACTGCTTTGCAAAGTACTTGTTGAGCAAACAGGTTCTCTGTGCCAGTTTGCCTCCTCTTTCACTGAGATCTTTGTGGAGACCACAGGCTACCAAAGAGGAAAAGCAGAGGAAGGATTCTCCTCTCTTTGTGTGTTAACGGCTGTTCATGTGCAGAGCCTACATCAATATACAAGTCACAACAACATTCAGGCTCTGAGCCCTGATGACCCACCTCTCTGAAGAGAATATCCGTCTACATGCTTCCCAGAGTAGAGTTTTGATTAGGGAAGGCAGTATGGATAATTTCTTTTCCCCATGTTTAAGAAACTGGTTTCTGAGCACCTCTTTCTTAGTTTGGTCCCACTCTAAACCTATGGCATTAAATATAGTTTGGGAGCTTCAGTTCATACAAATATTGCTTTGAGTTGATGCCAAGTCGCCCCTTCTTTGACAGACACAGGCATCTTCTTGTGGCTGCCGACTCCCAAGCGATGGCTACTCCTTCTCAATTACTTCCTTGGTTCAGAAGTGATCTGAGCGCACATGTATATTTTTGGTCACTGACAGACCTCCAACCAGGAGCCAGGTTGTTTCTGGTTGTTCTGTAAATGGATACAACTAGAAAAATAGCACTTTTCCTTAAAAAATAAAAATCTCCATTGTTTCATCCATAAGCCTTTTAATTCATGCTGAAGCCCCCAGGTCTTTGCTATTTTCGAGCTGGAATCCATGTTTCTGTGCTCTCACACCATAAACAAATCTTTTCGAAGACAGCAGCACCATCCAACTGTTCATGTGTTCTACCCACAGTGAGCGGTTAACTTGAAGGAAGGCACTGGTGTTCTGCCGACGACACTGCCTAGGGGCTGATGTGCCCCACTGGTTTCAGTCTGCATCTGAATCTTCAGGACTATTTCTTAACTTTGCCAAGTGTTTTGTGCACTTCTCGTTAAGGTCACACCACCACATACCTGTCTTTTGCTGTGCCGAACAGTCTAGTGTTGTGTTTCATCTGACTTACTCAACACGCAAAGGACAATGGCTCTTGATGCTTAACTTTGCTATCAGCTACTTTATCAAATTCTCTTATTGCCTGTAATTTGCTTTTGAAATTTCATTTTTGTGGGATATCCCCCAGACTTTTACCATCACAGCTGCAAAAAGCTTTGTCTCCTGAATCGGCTGTGCTCTTGGGTATCCACCTTGGTGAGACTTTGCCTGTGGCTCTCTTAACATGAAGCTTTGCCCTGCGGAGTTGGGTTTCTCAGCTTTGCTCTGCTCAGCTCAGCAAGCTCCATGGACATCAGTTCCCCAGTGTTGCAGCCTTAACATGCACCTGTGAACTAGAGGTATGTGGCAGCACAGTCCCTGGAGAGACCCGCAGGAGCTCCCTATCAGGCACCTTCTGTTCTCAGATGCTCAGGTGCCTACAGTTCCCTTCATGTCCTGCTCTTGCAGAGGTGCAGTGCTCAAGGCACTGGGTACACAACACTTACTGTACCTATGTGACTTTGACGTGTAAGTGTGTCTATGTGTGTGTGTGTGTGTGTGGGTGTCATTTAGGTCTGTCATGCATGTTTTGAGTAGGTTTGGTTGGGGTAATATAACTACTCTGCTTTTATGGGGAGACCGAACAGGTTTCAAAGTCTTTGTCAGTGCCTTGTCGTCCCAGAATTCTTTTTTCATTCATTTTAAATGTGACATCCTAATAAAGCCACAGCTCTTTTTTTTTGGAAAAGGATTTGCTTCAGAATGCATTATTTATGTAAGAGAGTTGACCATGTGCAGGTGATAAGGATTTTTAAGAGGGGATTAATTGGAGGTGATGTTATATACTTTAGCAACACCATTGTGGGGAAAGTGTCTGGAGCTTCTAAATACTTGACAGACTCAAGAAATCTGAAATCTAGAATTCAGAACTGGGAGACGTATTCACAGAAGGATCTGCTTTTCATATCCACCACAGATGGGAGGAGGATGGGTACCGCTGATAGGAAGAAGCATGGCTGATGTCTGATTTGGAGAGGGTTGTCTCAGTTACTAAGATTCATGTTTTATCTAAAAATGTGCAGTGGATTTTATGTTGAGCTCCAGAACATGTCTGTATAAACTATGTTGAGTTATTTTCAAACACCAGTCCCTGGGCCCAGGCCATGTCTATGAAGAGGTGCAACATTTGCTCTTGGATTTTTGTTGCCCTGTGCGTCCAGCCAGAGGGGTAGAATGCCAGGTCTAGTGCTGAGCAGAGTGTGATGTGAGGGGTATTGTGATACATGTTAGTCTGTACTGCGGGAACTGAGGGGCAGGACTCTGGGACACTGATTACAGGCAGGTGACGGGCAGATGAGCTTTCTTCCTCCAGTCTCTGTCCCACGTGTTCTGGCATGGGCTGAGACTGGGAAAGGATTTTCCCAAGTGCAGATTGAGATCTCTTACTGTTCTTTCTTTAAAGAAGGTAGTACCAGAGAAAGCCCATTGTATTCTGACCTTCGCCCACCTTGGGGCTGCCTGTGCCCACCTCGGGGCTGCCTGTGCCCCCACCTCAGGGTTGTCTGTGTCCACCTCAGGGCTACCTGCACCCACCTGCTGGCTGCCTGTGCCCACCTGGGGGCTTCCTGTGACCACCTCGGGGCTGCCTGCACTCACCTCAGTGCTGCCTGCATCCGGTTCTCTTTCCTCAGTCTCTCCCTGGTCACTCTGAACTTGGCCCTGGATGGTGGCTGAGCCCAGCGCAGGTGGCGGTCTCGTTGCCGAGCAGCCAAGACCTGTGAGGCGGGGAGAGCACCATGATACGGGAGTCAGCACTGGAAAGAGAGAGGCCTTTGGTGTCCTTGCCAACCCAAGAGCCATCATCATTGCTCTCTGCCCTGCCTTTGGGGACTTGGTGCAATTAACACAGACTGTGTTTTGGGGGAGGCAATGGGAGATGCAGTAGGCCCATTTGAAAACTCTGCTCATGTCCAAAGCCAGCCGCTTTGGCAAGGATTGCATCTGGGGGCCATTACAAAGCTGAGCTTCAACAAGAAGAGAGGCTGTCCACTGCTGTCCAATCACAGGAGCTATTGCTTTTGGCATTTGCATAGCAGTTTCTGTTAGAGACCTTCAAAGACTGGAAAAGCAATTTTAAAGCAGTTTATTTAGTATGAAATGACCTTTGTTTGCCTTGTGTAATAAAAGCATCATGGCTTCTATGTTGTAGCCACATCTTTTTATGGGCAGGACTAACATTAGCCAAGAGCCAAACCTACGGGAAAAGGTCTCTCATTCATCTTGCACTCATCCGTTTACCCATTCCAAGCACATTCACGGAGCAGCCCTGCGGCCCTTAGTCCTTCCTATCAGAGCTGCCGGGCTTCTAAGAAATGTAGAGCAAGGACCGGAAGGTGAGCCTTGGGGGTTGGGCTTGTGGTTCAGCTATGCTTTGTGTTCTGAGGACTGTGCATTGTGGCTGGGCGCTAGGGAGACTCTCAGGTGGAGCATCACAGTTTAAGGTTTGGAGAGTCAAGCCTGAGCAGGACTGAATTCCTCAAAGGCCTCTCAGTTCTGAGGTTAGACCAGCTAGCAAAGGAACCTCGCTGATTGCCTCAGGCTTGGACCTGGGTTCCTACACTGACCAAGGAAAGAGTTTCTGAGGAAGGAAGGGAAGCTGGGGGCCTGCAGGTGTGTAGAGAGTAGAGAAGTTTCTCAGAAGCCACGGTGTTGAAGGATGGGGTCAGAGAAGGCCTGATACGGACCTGTGCATGGGATGTAGAGACCACTACAGTCTGTGTGGAAGCAAGGGGAGACAGGGAAGCTACATATTTTCTATGTGCATTGAAAAGCAAATGATCTAGAAGTTTTCCCAAACTGTGGCCAGAAATTATATTTCGTATTTGCCTCTACATATTACTCATTTCCCTGTGGCTCTGATTGGGGTAAGGAAAGAAGCATGAGAAATGAACACATACACATACAGTGGGGCTCCAAAAAAGGGGGGCAGCCAAATTTGAATTAAGGTCTGAGTCCCCACCTGCATGGTGGGAAAGGTTCTGAAGCCTCTGCCTCCTGCTCACCCTTTTGGCCTCCTCAGCACTGTCAGGACTGTGGGAGTTGGGAGACAGAGGAAGGTGGGCTCTGGAGTATTCTTCCAATTCCAAGTCTAGATACTTGGTTGCATCACGTAAAGACTCAGTAAAAAACTGGCTGTCATGTTTCTTTTTCCAAGCAAAGGCCAGCGCTGCCAAACAGATCTGGAAGAGAGGCGCCATGGCACAGGTGTCTGTTTGTGCCCTTCCCACACAGAAGCATCTTCCTGGTCCTGCACTGCCAGGTTCAAAATAGATAACCAGAAGCAACTACCCTGAAGTCCTAGCACCTAGTCATTGGGTGTGGCCTTCATCAAGAGACTTGGGGCCTCTAGAACACAGCTTCTTAACTTGAAGATAGAGACTGATGTGGGATTCCTCTCTGTATGATATAAATTGTTTTATTACCATTGGTTATTAAAGAAGCTGTTTTGGCCAATGGCTTAATAGAATAAAGCCAGGCGGGAAATCCAAACAGAGATATAAAGAGAAGCAGGCGGAGTCAGAGAGATGCCAAAGGAAAAGAACCTGGAAACTTTCTGGTAAGCCACAGTCTCGTGGCAATACACAGATTAATAGAAATGGGTTCATTCAAGACGTAAGAGCTAGCTAGAAGTATGCCTGAGTCATTGGCTGAACAGTGTTGTAATTAATATAGTTTCTGTGTGAT
>LOJH01006791.1:0-21798 GCA_001685095.1 Ellobius talpinus | reverse complement strand
TGTTGTAATTAATATAGTTTCTGTGTGATTTTTTGGGTCTGGGCAGCTGGGAAATGAACAAGCAATCTCCACCTACAAGAGACAAGGTAGTTCATCTCTTTTGGGATTTTTAAGATAAGTATTCTGAACACCAGGTTGAGGTGGAGCTTAGCCCAGGCCCTGGCTCCCAGATTTTCTTATCACATCAAATCAAACTATAGAGAAGACTCACACCACCAAAACACACCCACCAGGCCCTCTCCTCCCCAGTCCCTCCCCCGTGTGTTCCCNTGACAAAGGCACCTGCACCGCAGGGGAGTTCTTACCATGAGTGGCTGGGTGACAAATACGCAGCAGACCACAGAGAGAAGCAGCAGGTGCAGCCACCATATACACTGCTCTGGCACAAACCTGTCCGGAAGAGGGGTAGGTTGACATCATGGGAGTACACTACCCATGACAACAGTCACAGTCAGAGGACAATGATGCTTCTGCTGCTGGGAGACATGGGGGGTGGTTGAGGAGGGGCTGCAGGATGGGTGCCAGGGCTGTCTGCCCATCAAAGCAGAGTCATTCCTTGTAGAGGGGGTACCAACCTCTCTGAAACTTCCCAACACCAAGCATAAGAGGGCCTGGAATGAAGACAGGACAGGGCACAGAGAAGGGACTGGGAATTGCAGCAGCGTTGTTGCGAGACTCTGGATCTCACCCCACACCTCTGGGTTAAGCACACCCAGAGTCCCTCTTTTACAGATAATCAAACTGGGGTGTCAACGAAAGTCTAGCATCTGTCCTGTCTTCACAAAGTGGTCAGGAATGCAGTTGGGAGAGGAGACATTGTCAGGAATAAAGGGCCTTGGGTGGCTTCTCCTCCTCATGGGTTAGGAACACTAGGCTTCTCCAGAGCCTTAGGGGATGGCCCTCCGGTCTTCAGGGGTGACCTAAACCACACAGGAGCCACGTGAAGAGGTAACATCTGGAAAGGTTTGGTAGGGATCTTGTATGAATCATCGCAGCCCAGCTCAACAGTATACTTTTTTTTTTCAAACACTAGATAACAAATGGTTGACTTTGGCCAAGATCCTCTGATGAGCTTAGTGGCAGAATGCCCCTCCCTTTTTGATGCCCCCTCTCCAAAAGCTTCTTGTTTAGTGTAGCGCACCATGCCCATCTGCGCTCTATGTGCTACCATACAGTTCGTGAACTGGGCAAGGGGCTGGAGATTTAAACACACAAAGACACACAGACAGAGACACAGGTCATCCTTGAAACAGGAATGCCCTTTATTGTGTCCAAGGGCAACTTATATAGGGATCCTTAACTGATAGCCACACCCCAGCCAAACCCACCAGAAACCACTGCCCTGCCATCAGGAAGGCCTGATGAGGGCCTCATGCTCAGAGCAGATGCAAACATTACAAGTTGATTACAAGAAATTCAGGATCTGAGGGGTTCACAGATCCCAACAGTTTGGTACTCAGGACTCTGTCTAGACAGAGCTTCTATGGAAGACCTGTCAGGGCTGAGTGACCCCTTGGGGCTTGCATATGATTGTGTTCCCCTTCAAAAGGGATGGAGTACGGGAGAAAATAGTGCTGTTGGTGACTACGTATGAGTTGCCCAAAACACATGAGTCTCTTCCCAGATCCTGGACACCTACCAAGCACCCCAGGCTGTCTGAAAACCTCAGCTACTCACCTGTAGCCTAGGAATCCTGTCCCCAAGCCACAGGCCAGGGACGCCAACCCACAAATGGCCCAGACCACAGAGCTTGACCAGCGCAGACAGACCCTTGACCACTGGGGCACGAGCCCTTCAAAACCACCGCTGGGAGCTAAGGAAGAGCAAGATAGAGACCGCCAGGTTAGCAGACCTTGTCATCCTTACCTACAGTGCGATGGGAGTTTGTCATCGTGGTCAGGCCACAGGGTACTGGACATACTGTCAGACAATATCTGTATTCTGTCTGTGAGGATGATCCAGAGGACAATAACCTTTGAGTTAGTGGGTCAAACAAAGCAGATAGGCCTCGCCATGTGGGTGGGGCCTCATTCAATCAGTTCAGTGTCTAAATAGAACAAACAGACAAAGGGAGTTCCTCTTGCCTGACAGTGATCCTTGAGCTGGGATGTTGGTCTTTGCCTGAAGGGCAGGGGTAGCAGTGGGTAATAATGAATTTGGAGCTGGCTGCTATAGCTGGGTCATCTTGAACTGTCCTTTCTCTACATATTTCACAGTGAATTCCTCACTTTTGAGCTCTGGCTTTGCAGCCCATCTCTCTGCCCAGCAATATTTAGCCAGGATTCTTGGGACAGCCTGCCAAGGCTGGTACTATTATTATAAGCTTGTCTAGCTGAGTGCTTATCTGCACCTAGATGTGACTTTTTCCTTCTCCCCTAGTGTGTTCTGTGTGCCAGGCACGGCCTTGGTCATCTGAACACACAGACCTTGCAGACTACTGTCTGCAGTCCAGTTGCTGCCCAAAGCCTCTGCTGACCATTGTCCATACATTTTCCAGCTCGAGAGCCCTGCGGTTGTACACTGACACCCCTGTCCTCCATTCCTACGAGGGCCAGGTTCGGCAGGCCTTTCAATCCCAATGACCAAACCAGATGAAGCTAGTTCCTGGGACCCTAGTTCCAGCGGGACTCACTGATTCCACTAGCACAGCCTTCCCTCTTATCTCCCCTCCTCTTCCGGTTCAGTGAGCATCTGACATAGTTTGAGGCTGGGGCTGTTACTCTAATTTGCACAGAAAAAAGTAGAGCTTTGACCTAAAGAATATTTCAAGTGTAGGGTCTCACACTGACTTTTAAAAGCACTGGATCAAGCTTGTAAGCCAGACTCACCAGGATTGGACTGAAATCAGATGTCATGGCTTCAAATAGGCATGGACTTGAGCCCATGCTTGGATTTTTGAGGGGATCAGAATGTTTAGTGACATTTGGACCAATTCCATTCTGCTTGATCTGCCTCTATGAATGGGCACATACCACTGTTTTGTAGCAGGAATGGGGGCTACTTAATACAGCCATAGGGTGACATTACCTTGTGAACTGAGAGAAGGTTGGTGGCTCTTCTCTCTCAGAGCAAGAAAGGGTGAACAGGTCACACCATTGCTGTTGGCTGCCATCCTCCAAGCTCTGTCAGTCCCCGGGAGAATGTC
This sequence comes from Ellobius talpinus, assembly GCA_001685095.1. Taxonomy (NCBI): domain Eukaryota; kingdom Metazoa; phylum Chordata; class Mammalia; order Rodentia; family Cricetidae; genus Ellobius; species Ellobius talpinus. The sequence continues at coordinate 18,653 of LOJH01006791.1, read as the reverse complement.
TGATGCAGGATGCTGGAATTGTGACAGGGTCAGGCCCAGTCAGTGCCACTGAAACACTGGTGCCCTTTGCCGCCAAGTCTGAGGGCAGAGCCAGATGCAGGCCTGGTGAAGCAGAGACCTCAGATGGCTTTTGAAGGATGTCTTCTCTGTCTGAGTCAGCTCATTTGTACCTAAACTCCAATTTCCTCTTCCTACCATGGGGCCAATGCTGGTGGCCTCCAGGCAGTTCCAGGCAGTCTGGTTGATAGACTGCAAAACCCACCAGAAGGAAAAGGTTTGAGGATGAGGGTCAGAACCCCAGCAAGTTGGTAGTGGGGGTCGAGGTTTCATGTGACACATAGAACAAATGGGGTTAGAGAGTGCCTTGCATAGATAGGTACAAGGGTGTGGACCTGTAGAGCAGACTGACCCACTGCCTGGAAAGTGTGGGAATCAGGTTAGCCCTGATGCACCACCACAGAGAACCTAAGAGCACCAGCACCCCAAGGGTACCAGTACCCAAGTGCTGGGTAATATTGTTTTAAGGTGTGTTACTTTTGTTTATGTTGCATTTGTTTAACTCTGTGAAGCTGTGTTACTATGCCTGTCTAAAACACCTGCTGGTCTAATAAAAAAGTTGAACAGCCAATAGCGAGGCAGGAGAGAGAAATTTACAGAAGCAAGAGAATGGGAAAAGCCCTGAGGCAAAAGGTAGATGGGATAATATAAGTTAAGAAAAACTGACTAGAAACAAGCCAAGCTAAGGTTGGGTGATCATAACTAAGAATAATTTATTTGGAAACTGGGTTGCAGGCTGCCCCCAAAGACCTAAAGAGTAAAGAGAAAACATACAACACCCAAGAGTACCAGTACCCCAAGGGCACCAATACCCAAGGACACCAGAAATCAGGGGCACAAGCACCCCAAGGGCACCAACACCCCAAGGGCACCAATACCCAAGGTCACCAACACCCAAGGACATTAGCACAGAGATACCCAAAGCAAAATCCCAGTGCAATGCAGTGACAGTAACATTAGAAATTGTCCTTCATTTGCATAGAGTTCTGGGTCTATAGAGACCTGGCTCCCAAGTCCTGTCTACAGAAAGGGCAGCACATACCACAGTCTCGTTATGTCACAATCTCTCTTCCTTCTCTCCCACAGGATATCAGGATCTCACTGGACACAACCATGGGACTTTCCAGATGCTGCCCTTCCCTGGCCCTACCTGCTTGTCACTCCCGCTCCTCGACCTGGGACTTGGCCTATACTCTCTGGAGGACCAGCCCCAGCTGTCCTCCGGATCCAAGCACGGCTAGCCCACAGCCACAGGAAGATGGCAGAGAAATCCAGTTTTTAGCATCTTACTCTGTAGAATTAGGGACTGCATGCCATGTCAACTTACCTGGGATGGCTGCCTCAAACCTGGCCTCCCACTGCGATCAGGGCCTGTTGGGGTTGGGGAACAAATTTGTGACTCTGACCGAGGCACAACCATGGTACTTTGGGAGCTGCTTCTCCCTCTTGTCCCCCCCAGAAAGAGTCTGAGAGACAAGGCAGAGCTGAGAGGAGAACTTTTGATGTCTCCATCCCGATACGGGCCTTGACAAGCCCTCAGCCACCCAGAGCTACTCTCTGGAAGCCACAGAGCAGGAGAAAAGTGTGCCGTTAAAAGCTTAAAGATCCTTAAAAAAGAGTTATCAGTGGTTTCAAACGGTAATTATTGAAAAGTGAGATCCTGGAGAAAGGGTTTGCTCCCCACACACGCTTTTCTGCCATGGGGTGGCTGGCTATCGTTCATATGATTCTGGAAAATGGTGGTTACAAGATTATTGTCTATAAGGGATAGTGGTCCAAGAAAAAAGTGGCTTTAAGTACATCTGATTATGTTTGTTTTCAGTGAACCAGACAAATAGAAAGCAGGGCTATGCTGCCTACTTAAGAGACCGGCCCCCGAGGACCAGCTGCCAGGGAAGCTTCTGATTTTAGTTCACCATACCCTGAGGTACCTCTGTCTTCACTCCTCTTAGAGGCCACTGTGGTGCACCTGGAAGACGCTCTGCGGCTTCCTGTGGAGTAAAGAGGTAGGTTGGTAAGGGCACCCCACATCAGGGGTCCCCCCAGAAGCACAGGGCCACATACCTTGCTGAACCTGAAGAGCAGCAACAATAGCTGGGCAGATGGACAGGCCAGAAAGGTGCACAGGAGGCCCAGACAGAAGGATTCCAGAGTGGGACCCACATCTAGCAGGCGCTGCAGCAGTTCAATTACAGGGCAATTAAGAATTCCAAATGTATTCAATGTGAGTGTGACTCCTGTTTCAGCTAAACCCCTTTATCCCAGTCTTGCCTCCGCCCCAAGGGTTGAACAAGACAAAATGTGCTTTTCCTTGTAGACACATCCTTGTGAGCCAAACAAATGCTTACTGAGCACCCACAAGGCCTGTGCTCAGCAAGTCTTGACTACAGTTCCATAATATGGTGCCAAGAGCTTAATTATGCCCCTAGCAGAGGATGAGATGACATCCTGGATCAGACACTAGAGGTCCCCAGGGAAGCCCAGCTTCCCAGAGAGCTTAGCAGGCCTCTCCTTGCCATTTGATGACATCCTTCACCATCTTTTGCTTATTGTCACAAGTTCTACCAACATATTATAGTTTAAAATTCTGTGTATCTTTAAGTGTGATCGTGTCTGCTTCCACATAAAGACTCATCACACCCTTTGTCCTATGACAGCTGGCTTGACACAGCTACTATCAATGTATCCTCCAGCTGTCTGGAGGACCGTGTGAACCTCGGGGCTGGGCCCATGAATGATCCTGCATTTATCGTAGACAACAACCTTCGGCTGTAGAGATGGCTCAATGGTTAAGAACATGCATCGCTCTTGCAGTGGATCCTAGTTTGGTTCCTAGCACCCACATCAGGCAGCTCACAAACAACCTGTCACTCCGGCCTCAAGAAGTCCAACTCCTCCTCTGAACTCTAACGGTACTCTATTTTCCTCCTTGTTACACATGCACCCATAATAAAAAAATGATAAAAATAAGCCTTCAAAAAGATTAGCTTCTTTCTCCTCACCCCAAATGCCATGTTGTCTGGAACCCAGGATGTGACTTCTCATAGGGCACCAGTGTGTTGACTTGCAGGCTCTCAGGCTCTGATTCTGGTCATGTCACCTGCTGGCTCACTCAGCACATCTCTAGATTGTTCCCCCTAGCATAAGCCTGTCTCAGGGAGCTCTGAGCTTTGCGTGTTAAAAGAAGGACAAACTGTCTGCCTGAGAGTTGGAGGTTACTCTGGGAAAATCTGCTGCCTCTCACCTCTTCATGGACTCCCACAGTGACCAGGGCAGTGAGGCACGAATAGATACACAGGAGACAGAGGGCCACGGCAAGCCGCTGTGTGTGCAGGTAGCTGCTGGAGGGGGGCTGGCTGTACAGTGAAAGCCAAATGTGGAAATCCTCCAGGTACTCTGTGAACTTGGCATAGAAAAGCTGAAACAGAAAAGCATGGGTGTTTCCCCCAGACAGGGACACAGGTGTGAGCAGAGTGAAATCCTTACTGATAACCTGCAGCTTTTAGAATGAGGCTCCAAAATTTCTTGGCTTTTCTCAGCTGATAACCCGATCCCTTCTGGCTACTGGGTTGGTGCAGGTGGATGCCTCTTTTAAGATGGTCACTGCTCTGCCTCCTTCCTTCCCTCCCCACCACCTCTTTAGCAGCATCTCACTGGACATTGCTTTTACCACCTGGACTGTGACCCAGTTCAGCCTCCTGCTGAAGCTTCCAAAGGTTTAGTCCCAACTAGTTCTCAGCTTTGTTTGTGCTAGCTTGTGGAGACCTTCTGTCTTGGCCCTCCCACCATTTCTTTCCTTTCTGATCCCCAAAAGGCTTTTGATATCTTCCCACTCTTAGCACTTCCTACAGAAACACCATCTCGTTGTAGCTGGCCACCAGTTCTGGGTTCACCGAGAGCTGGGACTGACCTGCCTTCTGCTTGGTAGCTTTACAAGGTCTACTGCTCAGAAGTTGGTAATACCTTGTGGAATTTCTCCGAATTATAAAATTCTCAATGCAACTTAAATAATTTTTTGGTGCTAAACATTCTAGAAAAGAACTGTTTATACACAGACCTGATATTATGAACACAATCAAAACAATCAGCAAACACTGTCGAAACAGGTTTGCTAGACTAAGGGTGTATCTTTTGCATGGAAATTCCCAAGGGACCACTGATTCCAGAGACCCAGCCATATGGGTTCACAGATGACTAAATCAGTAAAGTTAGGTTTCTCACCTAAAGGTCTCAAGCACAACAGCTGGAGGGGAAAGCATGGCGATTATTGTCCAAGGGATGTCACAGTTAAGCAAGGGCCTTTAGTTTAAAGGGCTAAAATTTTCCTATGGACCATGGCTGTTTGGAAACAGTTGTTTCAAATTCATATTGGTCATGTTCTAAGTTCTGTGCTAAACTGGGTGACAATGGAAAGAACAAGACCCAGTGGCCAAGAAATGTCAGGCTGGCAGGCTAGTTCAAAGGGTAAAAGCACTTGCTGCCGAGCCTGGTGACCTGAGTCCAATCCCAGGACCCACATGGTAGGAAGGAGAAAACCAGCTCCTGTAAGCTATTCTCTCACCTCAACACATGAGCGGTGACATGCCCACACACCCGTGCACGAAGCAAATAATTACAAACACTGTAAGATTTTTAAAAAAGAAATCATTCTTTAGAAACACAACTCACAGAGAAGGGTCTCTTGTGACATCTGCTGTCGTGGCAATAAAGGAAAATTGTGGCTGTAGCCTGGGCAAATAGCAGCTCACAGTGGGCCATTATATGGCCTGCAAATTAGTTAAAGGGAAATTCATGAAGAGGCTTATTCTAAAACACTGAATATGAAATGTGAATGTTTCCCAGTGAGCCAATGCCCATCAGCGGGGAGTAAATGGGAATATTCAGAAACCAAAATTTCATACTTCGTTTGCGAGGTAATGACAAGTCTGTCACCTACTGGCACTCATCGACCCTCTGACATTGCAGCCACAACCTGTTTGCATTCCATGACAGTGAAATTGTTTATGGTACACGAGTTAATAACAAATCTCTAATTTGGGCCGTCTTGGACACTGCAGATCACCAACCTGCAGCAGCTATAGAAATTTATTACTGTTGCAACTCAAAGACTGCAGAACTGCATCCCTGTAAAGATTGCTAAGTGGCAGAGGCATTGCTTGCATGCTAGCTGGAGAGCTGATTCAAGCATCAGGTCACCCGAGGTGTGGTGGGCTGCAGCTGTCTCCTCTGAGCTGAAACAGCCCTTCCCGGAGGAGGAGGGAGGTGCTAAGACCCAGGAGCTCATGAAACAAGAGAGTTATAGATATCCGCCCCAAGGTTAGAGAAACAGTAAGCCACGGCTATGGAGAGGATTTACTGCAAGTAGTGCAGAGCCCCAGGGGGGCCACCTTAGTGAGTCACCGCCCATGGGTCGACTTTTTAGTGGTGTAACTTCTGGTGAGTCACCTGCACCCTTGTAAGTAATCCATAAACCAAGTGGCTAACCAAGATAGACTTGGATAGAGGCATTTCTTTTGTGTGTCATCAGGATGAGTAGGCTCTCGCTTGTGTCTTTCCAGGAGAAGCCACACGACATGGGTATCTCATCTTGACAGTCAGCTACCTAACTTTGGGAACGTTCAAATTGCGTCTTTGGAAAGAGAAGCAGAAGAACACACCAAATAACGCCGGCCAATCTGGTACATCACAGGTCACCCTTATGGGACCTACCTTCCAGAAGCCAAGACCACGGCGCAGGCAGAAGAACTCTCGCTGCACACGGCCATCGAGTAGGCTCACAGCCAGCCAGCACTGGGCAGAGAAGAACCAGCCTTGGCCTGAGTGTAGCTCCTTCACCATCACGTGGCTGACGAACCAGTTTGGGGATGGTCCACTACTGTCGTGCCACAGGCGGATTTTCTGAAGTGGACCCAGCTGGTTAGGGGTGCTAATGACGCAAAGAAATGTCTCATCCGTCATGTGTGTTCAGTACCTGTAAAAATCTCACCAACTCTGATCTTTCAGCACCATGGGTTCCAATGAGCATTGTGACTGGTAGGGGCACACAGGCCTTTGGGATCTACTGCAATGCCCCTTTGTTATCAGCAAGTAAGCTGGTTTTAGTTATTCATCAAAAGCACACACACACACACACACNCCATTCTACTTTGTTATTACTGATTGATTATCTTGTGCTGTGCCTCATTAATAACTCACACTTTATCTCAGGCCTGGATGTCAAAGAACAACCAAGCAGGTTCAGGGTTCGGGGCTCTCTGCTGATTCTGGGATCCACTCTGTGGCCTGGAACACATCTCTTGAAAATGCAATGGCTATAACTTCCTTGAACCAAGTTACTGGATCTCTATCTGTCTGTTCTAACTCATATGAGTTAGTCGGACGTTAACCTGTACTTTCCTCACAGAAATAATGCCCCAAAATAATAAATATAAGTAAGTTATAACAGACATTATACATTTTTCCATGAGAAAAAAAATGCTTCATTATTTTCATGTTTTCTAAGAAGGTCACCTCCCCTTGATAAATGACCTCTTCCCCTGACTCCATCTTTGGGATGCCATGTAGCATTGCTCTTCCAGGTTTGGGGTGGTGGCACTAATTAATTTAATCAGGTTTTGTGACATAAAGAACACTTATTCTAATACACAAGCTTAGTAAGCCTCCCCTTTTTTCTGCCTTCATCCCCCCTCCCCCACTCCACCCCATGTAAACAAACTGTGTTAATCTATCCCATTTGTCACACATGCTTGTAACTGCAGCCCCCCATGCAGCAGAGCCAGGAGGGCAGTTGCAAGTCCAAGGCCAACCTGGTCTACATGTGAATTTCAGACTGCTGTGGCTATGTAGTAAGTCCCTACCTTGGAGAAAAAAAAAAAGCAAAACCAGAACCTTCCTAAAATTGTAGGTATGTGAGCCAAGTTCATTGCTCTCTGTCCTTCATCAGCAAGCATTCTCCTAGGCCTAATGCTCATAGAGCCGATGTTCTCTATGCAGCAACTTTGTGTTACCCCATTCTGACTAGCCCCTTTCCTAAAACATGTGGTTGGAGGCGTCAGGAGTACCTCAGTATAAAGGTGTGCCTGGAATTCCTTCCAAATAAGGACATCTCTGGGCAGCAGAGTTCTTTGGTTTCTGAGAGTCCATTTTCACCACATAAAACAATGAAAACCTTAAAACAGACACAGAAATGAGAGCTGAGGCTATGTCACGGAGGGTGTGGAGTTCTGTAGAGTGTTTCCTTGCCCTGTTCCAGCTCCCTACTGGCAGGTCCCAGCCTTGAGCTCAGGGGCTGTGGGGGACTTGCACAGCTTGCAGAGTCCTCACAGACTGGGGCTGACATCCTTTAGTGTAAAGTCTCCTCCACGAGCCAGCTCGTCACAAACTATCTAGAAAAGCAGGAGCCCCTTTGGAATTCCTCAGCTTTTCTCTTCTTCAGCAGGGCAGAACGCCACAGAGGGCAGCATCTCCTACCCTTTGCCATGGTGGCTGAACTGGGCCTGCAGGACACCAGAGTGGGTCCAGGGCTGGTGGGTGGGGTACCCATGTCCACAAGGAGCACCCTAGGGAACCACATCCACTGCACATATCACTCAGTATCTGCCACTCAGAAAGCTTCAGTTTTGCTGTGGTGTAATTTTAATCTTTCATTAAAATAATATTAATTTCATGTCTTTTTTGTTGATTTTTTTGTTTGTTTTTGTTTCTCGAGACAGAGTTTCTCTGTGTAACAGCGCTGGTTGTCCTGGAACTCATCTGTAGACGAGGCTGGCCTCAAACTCACAGAGATCATCCTACTCCTGTCTCCCAAGTGCTGGGATTAAAGGCGTGCCCTACCACAGCCTGGCCCATTTCTTGTCTTTTAAATCCTTTTCTAGTCCAAAATAATCTTTTGCTTTAAATAGTTACTATTTTTATTATTATCTTTCTGGTTTTAGACTTCTGAAATTTAGTGTGTGTGTGTGTGTACAATGACGTCAATTAAAGATTTCACATTGTTTTCTTTTGTAGGGACTGTGATTGCTGCAGACATTTTGCTGAGCAGTTTCTCTGGTCAATAAGACCTTGACACATACCTGGGTCATTTTTGGGGTGTCTAGCTGACCCATAAGTCTATGACTCAACCCTAGAAGACATTACAGTGTGATGGCTCCTCCCTGGCTGTTCTCTTTCAGATTGCTAGGCCTATACTTATTCTCTGTGTGCTAGTGTTCCCTTCCATATGAATTGTAGAATCAATAGTTCTTGTTCCACCAGACATCTTTCTGACATTGTAGTTGATTTCATTGGCTTTAATCTTTTTATAAGTAAGTTTTTTTCAGTAAAATGAATAGTGTGTCTGGGTGTGGTAACACACCTTTAACCCCAGCCTTTGGGAAAAAGAAGCAACTGGATTTCTAAATTTGAGGCCAGCCTAGTCTTTACAGCAAGTTCCAGGACAGCCAGGGTTACATGGTGAGATCCTGTCTGAACAAAACAGCGAACACATGCAAACAAAACAAAAGCTCAAATAAAACAAGTAATGTGGGCATAGGAACAGATCAATTCACACTGTCATCATTATCATCGGTCCTACAGATTGATTTAGGACAGTGAGAAATTAGTTGTCTCAGCTGCTGCATAGAGATAGCTATGATTTATTTAGGTCTTTTATGAATATTAAGCAAATTCTTTCCATGGTGCTCCTGTAGGTGTTAGGAACATTCGCCTAGGTAATCATCATTTTGGGACTGGTAGGAGGATCCTGCCTCCAATCATGCATGATGGAAGCCACTGACTCTGTGTGGATGAGTGGATCCCACCCTGATCATGAACCTGACGAGCTGGTCTGAGTCAGCCAATCTAATTGTTTTACATTGCTTTTGGACAAGCATGTCAAGAACACACAGCTCTGTCTTCTGGCTTCTAGGGGAGGCCACACTCACTCCCCACACCCCCAGTCCTGTGGGTTCCCTAAAGCAGACACGTTTTTAGAGAAAAATGTTTCAAGCACATGTGGAGAATTCCTGGTGGATTTGTAGCACACATTGCTAACCCACACCTCTGAATGAGTTTGTTCCTGCCTTTGCCGACTTCTCTTCCATAGCCCACCTTGGCCTAGGCATTTCCCTGGGCTGCTAGGCTGGACTGCACCTTGATCCTCTGACCACTTCCTCTTCCTCCCCACGTACAACCTCATCTTCATCTGATTTTCTACCCTTGGCCCCTATCTCCCAACCCAGTCCTATTCCCACCTTGCCCGAAGGCTAGCCTAGGAACTTCTTACCCCTTTCTCATTAGATCCTTCTCTGAGGGAGGCCACGGATTCAGTGTTAACTCAGAGGAGTACAACCCAGTTCTCAGCATCTCAGCGACCCACTATCTTTCAAGCCGTTTTTTCACCGTGGAGGTAGAAAGGGGGAGGGGGGTTCAGGGGCAGGAGATGAACAAATATGCAGGGGGACAGTGGAAAAGGTAGATAAGTGTCACCTTGACATTACGATGGGACAGTGGTCACGGGTGATTGGCAGGGCAACCAAATCATCTCATCACTTCATTGCCCCTCAGGCTCATCTACTCTCTTAGACCTCACTAAAAGCCTGGTAGGAGTCCATGTTACCTTTGATGTAAATTGGGCTGGTGACCGGAAGCCAGTGTCAATGATGACTGCATACAGCTGGTGGCCGGGCGGGGTGTCTCCTTCCAGAAAAATACAGCCAGGTCTCCTTTTCTTGTGACAACCTGTACATCTGCTTTTAGTCACCAGAATTCCATAAAGAACCAAGAGAAACACACTGAAAATCCCGGGAAGCAAATTATGTGGGTCACTGGAGACAAAGAGAGAAAAATACAGGGGATTTCTCATGGGAACTGGCATTCAGGAAGACGCATTAGCTCATCACAAATTCTCAAAACTCTCGTTGGTCTTCACGGACATGTCTCTCAAACATCGGATGCTGGCTGAGTGGAAGGGGACTCTGAAAATGCAGAGCTGCCTGTGGCCAATGCCAGGCATCCCGCAGCCTACAGTGAAGCCCCAGGGGGCCTATGATGATCCAGCTGAGGTGTCAGAAAACTGCATCCTGTGGTCTGAGGAACTTGTACTGGGAAATTGAAAAAGGATGCCAGGTACTTGCCTAACATATGTGAGGCTCTGGGTTTAATCTTTAGTAATAATAAAAAAATGGAAGAGACACGGAAAGGAAGAATGTCCCTATATAAGACATGCCTCATGATACTGACGTGACATCTGTTCCCTTCCTGCCTCCCCCAGCAGGATGAGACAGGAGATGCTCCAGATGTTCCCGTGTGCCTCTTTGCATACCCCTGCCCCCAGGAGTGAGGCTGCTTTACTCTACCCACAGCTTACACTCAACTCGTCCCTGGCACTCAAGCACCAACTCTGCCTGGAGAGCAATCATTTAGCCCCCTCCTCTGCAGATCCACAGGGAGTCGTCCATCCGTGTAAAGTCCCTCCTGCTGGACCTTAACGTACCTGGATTTGGCTCTATGTGTATTTGACAGAATTGCAGCGGGCCCATGCTGTGTGGGAATGCTACCTTCCTAGTCTCCTGCCTCATCACTCTGACTCCATCTAAGGACTGATAGATGCTCTAGGTCCCAGACCTGGTGTCCTCCTTTCTGTTTCCAGACCAGAATCAGAACCAGGTCACACTTGCTCTCAGCTCCACTTCATGAACTCGAGATTCCTGGCTTTAGCTCATCCTTATTCCTACATTTCTTCCTGGAATCACTCAGATGTCACCAGTGCTTTGGGGCGACTTCAGGTGCCATTTTCTATCTGTAGTAACTCCACTGTCCCACTCCTCCTTATTTACCCACAAATAATATTGGTGTTGTGGAAAACCAGGACTGGAATTTCCATACGGTAAGTCCTGAAAATTGCCTGGGAGCCTTCCCTGGGGCAGCATTGGTTGTTAGTAACTAATGACTACTTGCTACCTATCAGGCCCACCAGCAAATCTACCAAGTACCATTCATAAGAGAAGTACAGTTTCATATTCCACCAATATAAATACAAAAAAATATTCAAAGAAGTTTGCCATCAATGCACTCATATTCCAAACTCTAAATAAAGTTTTTCATTATGAAACTGGCTATAGTAACTTTTAAACTTACTTAAAATATGGCAGAAGTTTGTGGTCATTTGAATGAGAATGGCCCCCATTGACTGTGAATGCTTGGCCATAGAGAATGGTATTATTAGGAGGTGTGGCCTTTTAGAGGAGGTGTGGCCTTGTTGGAGGAGGTGTGTCATTAGGAGGTTGGCTTTGAGGTCTCAGAAGCTCAAGCCAAGCCCAGTCTGACAGTCTCTGCCTGCTGCCAGCCAATCAAATGTCGAACCCTCAGTTCCTTCTCCAGCACCATGTCTGCCTGCATGTTGCTATGCTTCCCACCATGACAATAATGGACTAAATCTCTGAAACTGTAAGCCAGCCCCAAAGTTTTTCCTTTATAAAAGTTGGCATGGTAATGGTGTCTCTTCACAGCAATAGAAACCCTAACTAACAACGTTGATATTAGAAATAAGGCTACAATATTCAGTATAGACCAAGAAAAGCAATGCGAGTATCATTTTTGATTGCTGTAAATATTAATTAAATCAATAAAAATTGACCCAATCTACACTGAAATATAGCTGAGCTTAAAAGTAGAAAAATACCGGATTCCTGGTGTTTATAAAGCTCCTGTCAGTCGACATAAAGTATAAACAGTATAAAAAATAATATGACATAGAAGACAATCATTCCTCATATCTGTGCTCCAGAAAGCAAACACGTTACGTAAGCGTTATGCATAACCTCAGTGGAGCATGTGCGTCTCTTAAGCGGACACTAGAACATGAAATGAAGCTCTGCTTTGGAGAATGGCACTCACCTCCGGAACTCAGAAATGCTGCTCACTTCGAAAGTGGCATTCAGCTTTCTTCTGAGAACAGAGAAAGGCGCCAGGCGATGGTAGCTAGAAGGGGAAAACAGAGCAGAATAACTGATGTGGGCTAAGTCCAGCTGTCTGTGACGGGACAAAGAGAAGGTGGAGAAAAATAAGCAGCAGCCATTCTGGTGCTATGATGTGGGCCAGTTTGCCATGTCTTCACGTGTAACTCTCTGATGTACCACGGAGCCCCAAGCCTGAGTACCGGAAGTCAGCTGCTTTGGAGACTGTGCTGAGCTGTCTTGCATCAGGAAACACTGCCACCTACAGGCAGGCGTGATAACTACGGTAAATGCTATTCTTGTAAAACATAAAACTGCCTTCCCTTTATTATCCTGCACGTAGTTTCTGTGTGTTCTTCCTTTGTACCCCCGGCACAAATAGTTACATATTATAACTATGTAATAGAGGACAAAGGACTGCCTTCATGTAAAAGCAAGGAACACTGGAACACTGAAACTTTACCAGTAACTTCCCATGGCAATGTATGATTGAAAAAGGCAAGGTGTTGGCATGAGACAAGGAGACCAGTGGGTTGAAAGAGAGAATCTGGAGATAGGTCCACATAACTTCAGCCACTGTTTTTCAGACAAAGATACCAAAAGTGCACATTGAAGAAAAAACAGAATCTTCAACAAATAGTGCTGAAAAAAACCGAGTACCTATGTGTAGAAGAATGAAACTAGGGGCTAATCTCCCCCCATCCTCCACGAAAATCAACTCCAAGCAGATTCAAGATTTAAATGTAAACCCAGAGATTGTAAAGCCAGTAGACAGAAAGGTAGAGAATATTCTGTAAGGCATAGGCATTTGTGACGGCTTTTAAATGGAACTCTAGCTCCTTAGGAAATAAGACCAACAATTGACAAAGGGAATCTCATGAAATGAAAAACCTGCTCAGCAAATGAAACTGACAGTTGATTGACAAGGCAGCTTACAGAATGGAGGAAAAATCTTTGCCAGCTATTGTCTGGAAGGGGATTACTGTCTAGATAATACTTTTCTGGGACTCCTGACTGTGAGAATGAGGGTCTCTGACTCTTGTGCCTGCCCTTAGGACTCTTCTTTTGGGTTGGCACTTTGACATGATAACCTTGGCTTCATTTTAGTAAATTTTATTTTGTCATTTATTATTATTATCTCTTAGAAGTCTGTTCTTTTCAAGTAAGAGATAGAAGGGAATAGATCTTGTCAGGAGGAGAGTTAGGGAATAACTGGGAGGAATAGAGGGAAAGGAAGCTGTTATCAGAATATATTGCATGAGAAAATAATCTATTTCAGTAAAAGAAAAATGAATAAAAGGATAGGTAGAAAAAATCTAGATATACAAAGAACTAAAAAAAACCCTAAGCATCAAGAAAACAAACAATGCAATTGCAGGTGGGTTATGTATCTGAACAGAGACTTCTCAAAAGAAGAAAGGCAAGTGAGCATTTGAAACAGTATTCAAAACTCTTAGCCATCAGGAAATTTCATATTAAAATTACCTTGGGATTCTATCTCCCCTAATCAGAATGGCTACTACCAAGAAATCAGGAGACAACAAATGCTGATGAGCTGTGGGGAGAAGGGAACCCTTATTACTGTTGGTAGGAATGGAATTGGTGCAGTTACTCTGGCTAAAAGGAGAACTACCAGATGACCCAGCCATGCCACTCTGAGCACAGACCCAAAGGATTCTGGAGTCTAGGACAGAGATGTCTGCATATCCATGTTCATTGTAGCTCTCCTCACAATCGCCAGGAAATGGAAATAGCCTAGCCGTTTGTCAGGTGATGAGTGGATGATAAAAATGTGATATATGTATGTGATGGAGTTCTGCTCAGCACTGAAAAAATGAAATTTGCAGGAAAATGGGTGGAACTGGGAACATTATATGCATAAACTAAACCAGTCCTAGAAAGACAAATGTCTTGTTCTTTTTCATCTAGGATTCTAGCTTCAAATTTTTGGATTTTCATGTTTAGTGGGAGTCAGTGCCTGTAGAAACCAGGAATCAAGAGAGGAACCCTGACAGGTGGCAGCAGGAGAGGTCTTGGAAGGGACAGGAAACACATATGAAAGTTGGGGGGCAGTAGATGAGAAAAGGTTAAAATGTGAAGGAGAAGATAAGGAAAAGGCAAGAATTGGGTCAACCAAAATTAAGAACTTAGAAAAAAAAGGGAAACTGACTACTTTATAAACTAAAGCTATAATAATAATAATAATAATAACAATAATAATAAATAAAAAATAACTGAGGAATCATGTATGAGTAAGCAATGCTGTTTCTAGAAGTGCCAAGTGTGGTTTATCTTCCTCTGAGCTAACTGTACAAGGAGTCCCCAGAAGTTTCCAGAACAATACAGACTATTACTATTGCTCTTGGTTAGCCACTGGAACTAGATGGTAAAAACCCGTTGCTGAAGACACTATACAGTCAGAATACAGAACACAGAGAAAGAAGCTGGAACTGAGCTGGAAGCTTCCTCCCTGCTGGCCAGCGTTTAAAGTACTAGAGGTGTTACTCAGATTGCAGGGGAAGAAACATCACCCGTGCCCTTATCCAGCTGAGAACCTTGCAGCATCTACTACTGACCTGCCAGGTAATATACACCCATTGGCGCAATAATGGCAGGACTGCTTGGGGGGGAGGGGGAACAAATAGCTTTTATTAGATTTGAGGCTCTTGCCACTGTGGGGAACACCTTTCTGGTACTGTCAAGCTGCTAAAAAGCTACATCTGTGTGCATTTCAGGCCCTAGAGAGGAATGTACTACTGATACTTTGCTAGATGGTCATGTAGTCAAACTTGTAAATGGAGACCCCAGAAGGATATAATTTCCCTATGTGAAAAGGAAGGGTATTTTTTTTTTAAAAAAATATATTTTGCTACCTTTGGGCATTTTTTTATCTCACTGATCTTTCGTGTATGTGCTATAGTTTTCAATTTTGTGGGCTTGTGTATTTCTTGTGCTTTTTTGAGGATATTTGTTTATTTGATTCTGGTTTGTTTGCTTTTAGTTTGCATGTTAGTTTTCTAAAGAGGAAGAGAAAGAAGGTGGGGAGCTGGATGAGTAGAGAGGTGTAGAGGTTCTGGGAGGAGATGGGCAAGGGGAAATCCCAGTCAGAATACAGTCCATAAATTTTTAGTTAAAAAAGACTGTCTCTCCCCTCCCCCCTCTCACATACACACACACGTGCGCAGTCAAACACATGATGTGAAAGAAGAAGGAGAACCAGGCGTGAAGGGCAGATATCAGAGGATACTGTGGACTAATATCAAATGCCTTGAATACATGTGGGAATTGTCAAAAAATTAAATTAATAAAAATGATTCAACACAGGAAAAGTAACACATAACTGTAAATGTCACCAGAACAGTTCAGTTTGAACATGTTTGATGCCTACTGGGTAAATGCGACATGTGACTCCTTGAGGCTTCGTTGTTCCTGAGGGAAAAAGACTGCTTCTATATTAATAATTCATGAATTTCCACCCCATTGGGAAGGTAAGGGCAGCACAAATGAATGGACTGAACTGATCATTAGATTGCTAACTCTATGCCTAGGTGATAAATAGTGTTCACTTTAGTGGTTTGACCCAGATATCCCCAAATGACCAAGAAGGCTGCTTGTGTCCATGCAGAGACTTCTCTTTCCAAGTGAAGTTAATTTTCAGTCCCAGCCTTTGGGTAGGGAACTCCTCTGCTCACAAAGGCAAGGACTGTAGCAGTAAAGAATCCATCTTCCCGACTACAAAGCACGTAGTCACAGCATGCCCGCATCTATCTATGGTAAGGATCGGACGGACTCATAAGCCACTCATCTGCGGACTCACTTCTCAGTGGGCACCAGCAACTACCTGCAACATGCCCGTCATGACAGGTGGCTCAGACGGGATGCCCAGCAGACAGCCCCTGTCCTTGGGAGCCACAAGACTGACATGCAGACAGGTATAGCAGGCATGGTCTGTTAAGGAGCGCCAATCAAGACTGCCCAGCTTTCGTGAGAGGACACCGCTCACGGAAGGTCCCAGGAACTGCCACAAATGCAGGCGAAAATGGAGCCAGTTGTTAAAACCCCCAGGCTTTCCCCAGCAGGATACTCGTACCTACAGTTGACTCTCTTGGGAGAAGTTCCGGGCTGCGGACAGGGACCTTCGGATCTCCACTCTGTCTTGTCCCAAAACACACACTGGATCCACTGGAAATGCATTGTGTAGTTTACTGCCCCAGCAAGGTATTTGTTTAGTGGTCTCCTGTCATAATCAGCGTCTAATAGGGACAAATACCCCACATCGGCTCCTAGAAAAGGGGGTAAAACATATCAAAAAAACATGTGAACTTTGCAAGGAACATGCTCCATCCCAAACGCAGGTGGAAGGGCCACTGGGGATAGACATAGAGGAAGGACTAAAAGGTGTACCAGGTTTTGGGTTTTTTTTCCTGATTTGGGGGATTTACAGTGAATTAAACACACCAAGACTTTCATTTGTAAGAATTAGAGTGCAGAAGAATGGAAAGACTGTAAGAGCTAGATGACCAGGAAATCAAGGATACTGTGCCTCATAGAAATGTTAGGGAAGACAGACGTCAAAGGCTTAGCACGCACTGACCTTTCTGTGGAACAGCAGGTACATAAATTTGCACAGTCTGCTCATCCCAGAAGTACACCTGCTTCACAAGAAAATCCAAAGGCGTGGCCTTCGTGGAGAACCTAGGGGCAAACAAGAGGTAGTGAGATAGCTTGTCCTGTCTGTGTAGACTTTACTTATGCACTTTGTGATGATCGTACTTATCCCTGAAACAGATAGTTGGGGATAGTCAGGGCTAAAAAGAACCAATGTACTTCAGCCCCTGGTATACTTAGCCCCTTAACTCCACCCCCTCCCATACACAAACATAACACTTTCCCTTATATCTGTAAAGAACAAACCAAAACCAAAACCAAACAAAAGCTACTTCATGAAAAAGTAAGAATAATGCCCAGCTCTATTTGTGGCATGAGAGCAAAGACCTGGCTGCGTGCTGAGGTGCAGGGCACGTGTGAGTTTATCAACACTAATGCTTCATCATGATACCAGGAAGGGGGGGCTGGCAGGTAGAGATCAGAGCCTCTAACTACTCCCGTAAAGAAGTTTCAAGCACCTCCCTTTTGTATGTGACTTTGAAGAACTAAGTTAAAAAAATTAGATTCTTTAAGCAAATAGATGCCCAATGGCTCAGCTCCCTTGGCAGATAAAGTCAAGCAAGCAAACGAAGACTCTGCTGTGTGTGGAGCCTATCTGCCCAGCAGAGCCATGACACACCACTGCTCCCAAGACCCCTCCAGCAAGCCAAGGACTTACATGGTTAAACAGATGCTGTAGTACAGTTAACATCTGCCTAAACACGTGGGACTCCCAAGACAGAAGGACACAGAGCTGCTTCTTCCAGAAGGCAATGCCCCACCCCACTTGCCACTCAGGCACTATGGTGGCTTCTCACAATCTTTTCAGCCTGAGAGTCCAAAGAATCTCCAATAGCCTCTCCACATAGTCTAGCCACTACCTGAGACCAATCTAATCTCACATGCTCAATAGCACCGAGAGAGTGAATTAATCGATCAAGTCTTTTGGAAAATATAAATTTGAATACATTTTTTCTCCTAGGGACTAAAAAAAGAGAAAAGAAGCAAGGGAGGGAGGGAACAACAGAATAATTCCTGTCCAGGTCTGTACTGTTGTGTTATCAGACTTCTAAATGGTGTCATACTAGGTATGATTGAAACTCAGGTGTTTCTCATTTTAGTTAACAGGTGGGAATCTAAAAAAAAGTGTGGAAATTAATTTTCTAAATAGATATACATACTTATATACATGTAGGCATATATTTCTTTGACAATGGCCCTCATTTTCCTTCAGAACCAATCCACCCATCTGTTCACAAACACCCTAACTGAAGGACACTCCATCATGCTGCAATCTCATTTCCCCTTCACACACCTTACTAGCAGCATGATGGGGAAGGCTTTTGTTCTGGGCTTCAAGAATTTGACGCGTATCTGTAAGGTTTCCTGGGGTTTTTCAGAAAGCCCAGTGAACCGGTGGAGATTCACCTCATCCCGAAGCAAGGTGAACATGGTTGGATGTCTCTGGTGCTGCCGATAGGAAAGAGAGCAACTTAGGTGGTTGGTCTTGGGGAAGCAAACACATTAGAAAGCAGCCAGCCCAGCCTAAAAGCAGCAGAGGCAGTGGGTCAGCTGTCTTTACCAGGTGGTCTTCCTCCCCAAACTCCACGGTCACAGGTGTCTCCAGCCGTCCTCTGAGAATGGAGCTTCTGCTCTTGCAGCTGTAGAGTCTAGGGCTCACCACGCTGCCCACCTTGGGGAACAAAGAAAATGAAGCCGACAGTTGGCCCAAAGGAGAAAAGCAGATAGGGATGGTGGTGCACACCTTTGATCCCAGCACTCCCTGGAGGCAGAGGCAGGTGGATCACTGTGAGTTAGAGACTAGCCTGGTCTACATAGTGAGTTCCAGGATAGCTGGGTTGTGTGGGGAGACCCCGTCTCAACAAACAAATGAACAAACAAACAAAACCAAAGCAAAGCAATGAAAAGCAGGAAGTGAAGTCATACTGTCCAATTCTGATCAAACAAAATTGATGTAGGAGGGTCATCTGTCTATGTGTTACTTTCATTGGTTAA